>MU158886.1:96063-218758 GCA_015888305.1 Antheraea pernyi | reverse complement strand
CAATTCCGTTAAAAAGGGATACAAAGTTTAGGCTTCACGTATTAATATATAATTTATCAATTGGTATTTCCATTTTAGAAATACCTATTAGTCGGTGGTTTATTCGTAATATATTGTAAGAGTTTCAAAGTTTATTTACAAACCTACGAAAACATGCTATTTTTCCTTATGTAAGTGTCTCTTTATTACAAATTATATGATGTAATATTTACATGACGCAATAAATGATTGTGTAACATCTCAGAAAATTCCCTAGAAATTAGTGCAGTAGCTCGTGTCCACGGCTTCGTTCCCTTGTGTTGTTACAACTGGGGACTGTCTTGTATTTATTTGCTCAGAATTATTATTACACCTGTTCGCGACAGTTTAGAATGATCCGTGTTGATAAATAATGTGTGTAAGGTAATTGATAATAGATTTAATATTGTATTAGGTAGATTTATAGAGTGCATAGATTTATAGTATAGTTTAATAGTTTAAAATAGTATAAGTTGTTAGTTGTAAGTACAAATGTAATGTTTTTGTATGCAAATAAATAGAAAGCGAAGGATGACTCATCGCCATACCGCCCCGCCTGTATAGTGAGTTTAGGACGCAATGAGCGCTTTGATTGGCGGAGCACCGCCAGCGTGCGTAAGCGGTGCTTTGTCCCGAAATTGTGCCTGAGAGCGACCTCAAAAACCGGCGCGGGCGGTATAGTTATCCTGTTTTGTACGAGTCGGCAACGCGAGCACATCCTTCGCTGCTCTACTAGCAACAAGTCTTTTATTGCAAGAAAACCTGAAAATTCTTCAAATTCAACTTCGATTTCACCAAGCCATCGCTATAGTTGTGAGTCAATCGGAGGTGGCTCATAAAGTATATAAGTCATTTTAAAGAAGCATGTGTACTGTTGTTAAAAAAATGAATAATCAATCGAGTTTCTTGCCGGTTTCTCTTTATGACTAGAATGTATCTCGAAGAGTTTGTATTGTCATATTCATAAGGTGATTCTTTTTATTTTGATCTGTCTGAACTGTTTTCCTCGTATAGTCATCAGTATTCGATTAATATAACGGAGGTTCTAGGATCGATTCCGACTGACGAAGACGTTGTAAAAAATAAAGCAATCGCTGTTGATAAGATCTTTGTACGAATAAATTTATTGATTTTATCAAGGAATCTTCCTGGTATATAACAGGCTGAGAGAATTAATTATGGTAAGATACTCAATTCGCGGTTTATTTGTACCTACAGTAAACTACTTTAAAAGGCAGCCTACAGGCTAGTAAGCATACGACCTCGGTTTGAGAACATAATTATAATCATTTTAACATATTGTATGGTAGTAAAATTACATTTTTTTATTATAGCTATTTCACAGGTGGTAACTGTAAATCTGCTATATTCATTTTAATATAATTGCATGGAAGTGAAGTTATATTTTTTTATCAGTGCTACTTCACAAGCGATAACTGTAAATCTGCTATATTAATATATAACAAATAAATAAATAAGTATCCATTTTAATATAATGGAAATGAAATTATCTTTTTAGCCACTGCTATTTCACAGTAATAACTGAAACGGGAAACCTGTTATATTTTCTATTATTTATATATTTCAAGGTGGTAGAGCCACGTTGAAGCGACTACTCACTACTCACTACTCGAGTGGGTCGGCTCGTCCGGGGTAGTACCACCCTCTCATAGAAAACCGACGTGAAGTAACAGTGCTTGCATTGTTGCGTTTCGTTCGGTCAGTGAGAGCTCCGGAGGCCCACCTCCCTTCCTCTCTCCCCTACCTCCCTTTCCCAACAAATACAGGTTGGCAACGCACTTTCGACTTCCCTTGTGTTTTTAGTGTCCGTGGACGGTGGTGGTCACTTAACATCAGGTGACCCAACGATTCGTTTGCCTGGTATGACATAAAAAAACTTGTTTCGATTATTGTTACCATGACTGCATTAATATCTGAAAGCTATATTTGCAGTCCGAACACTATCACCTAAGTCTTCATCGCTTCAATACATATTTATGATTTTAATATGCATTTAAAAAGAATGACAATTAAGAATACCCGTTTATTAGAAATTCTGTGGAAAAATGACCTTTAAGAACAATTAATATATCCTATATGCAAATATATATTTCTGTTCACATTACCAAACACAAAACTGACCTTTGGGCTAAGTGAACATTACACTCTGTCGGTGTTTATCTAAGATAGCTATAAATATGACTTAGATAAACCTTAGAGTTTATTTTTAAACACAGGCGTTTTATCATACGTTTTATAATGGTTATTGCAATGAAAAGTTTAAAAAAATTGTAATTTATATAAATAAAAATACCGAATGTACGTAAGCGAATGTACGTATTACTTTGAAACGGCTAACATCTAAGTATTTGGCTAATACTTTGTTGTGTTTATAATTATCAGAACAGGGTTATAAAAGAAAATGTTTCAAAAATCATACGGAAAATTGAGAAAAATCCATTAAAATATCATCATAATAAATACGTTCCATTTAATATTTCCTATTCATGTACTAATTTAGGCTTTTACTCTCCGGTCAAAAGAATATCTAAGTCATATAACTCATTCCATAAAACATGCGACATTTTCTCAACTACACGAAATCATTTCCAAACAGCGATAGAGATATTAGTGTGTTCACAAAATACAGTTTCAATTGGTTCAGTATTTCTTTTTTAACCGATTTCGAAAAAGGAGGAGGTTATTAATCGACTTCGAAGAAGGAGGAGGTTACTACGTTCGGTTGTGTGTATTTTTTTAAAATGTATTTTTCTCTTTCTGTTACTTTCCTAATATTTTAAAATATTGTTTTAATTCCATTCGTTTTAGCATTTTATTTCAGTTATTTTAGTGCGATTCTGTAAGCAATTAAATTAATAATATAAACGTTATATATTAATCTAAAACTTATCTGAAAGGAAAATTCATATTTTTATATTTCAACTCTTAAATATATCACAGGGTTAAGTATAAGTTTGTGTTTAGACCAAGTAATAATGCTTATTGTATATGACAACGTAAAAACCATGTTCGATGGCCAATGAACTCATCGAAACGGCATTCAAAATCCGGAATAATTTGAATGAACCGATCTAAGTCAGGCGAAAGCCGTGTTTGGAAAGTATATGACTTAATTTATAAATTAACATCAAATTTTTTTATGTGTTACTCAATCCGAATGAATATTCGCGTTTTAGTTGTTTATATTAAATTTCTACAAGTATATTGCAAAATAATGTTCAAAAACAGAAACTAATAAGGTAAAAAAATAGTGCGTCGAGTCCCTCCGTGCGGAAGAAGTGAAACTTCATAATGTGGAAATGAAAATAGGAAGGGGTAGAAATTGATTTTTAGTGAAATCATATTGTTTCTTAAGACAAACTTTATTAACATCGCTTCAAATTCACAATTGAAAAACCTGCAACTTATGAAAATTATCTTTCGCCATATGCGCAAAAACGGGACTCCTATATGTCATCACTGGGCGGATACACGTCTTATACAAAGTGAGCTTGTGTCTGAGGGACATCTTACTCCTACGACAAAGCAACGGATGGCGGCGACCCAAGACCATAGCGGCTTTGTTTCGCACTCTATCTATATGTGACTCGAAATTTAAATGTTTATCTAATTCTTTAAGACAAAGTTTATTAACATCGCTTACAATCCACAATTGATCGCATCTTTTAATTTTCATTTTCGAGTGGAGAAATATCCAAATCTATAACATTTACAAAGGTATTATGATAACTAAAGTAAGATACGAAAAATGTTTGATTATTTTTCTCGCTCCGCCTCTTTCTATTCCCCCTCCCTAGGAGCGTTGAACGTTTAACACAACAGTGCTTTCATACCCCCTTCGTGGTAGCGTTAAACGTTTAACGCAACCTTTTTGGAAGTCACATTAGAAGTTTCATTTCAAAAATCAAATTGTCTAAACATTAGTACTCGCCCGCGACCTGTTGCGCCTTATTTAATTTATTACTAAACTTACTAACAATAAAACATAACCTACAATCACTGTGTTAGGTATCGGATCATTAAATCCATAGATTATTACTTCCTATAAATCTAATCTCAGCTTTAACCTCCTTAAACGTATATACTATGGCCATTTAAAGAGTATAAATATAATGTAGATTATAATTTTCTAAATTAAAAAAAGTAACACAATGTATTAAATTTAACAATAACACTCTGTAGGCACTGTGACTATTTATCCGGGCAGAGCTTCACCTTACAATAACTTTCACATAGGAGTGCATGTAGATCAACATCTTGCCCTTTTATGTGACAAACTGTGAAAGTCAAAGCAATTACTATTTACTAAAATTTCTCCAATATAATTTAGTCGATAACACAAATTAATTTTATACAAAATTACCTCGTAGTGACTTAATTCACAGCGATTACGTTTTACATGAAGTTCGTCAGAGTTACGACAACATTTGCTGTAACAACTTCGACATAAAATATTAATATAGCGATGTGATTTGATAGAGTATTAAAAATTAATTAAAAATAAATAATCAGTGCTTAGTAGAGTTTAGAACTTAACGTAAACTATCCACTATCAACATTTTTTTTTCGCACTGACTACGCTGTTGAATATGCAAGGTCTTATCAGCTTCACCGGACTACTAAGGCGAGCGCTTAAGGCATTCAGCCGGTTTAACTATCAGATAAGGTTCATTACGATTGTGTCACATTGTTATACGGTCACCATCCTCAGATGTAATAACGTAATAGTCAGACCCTTTAAGCATATCCAGAATTTCAGTAAAAGTATTCTGGATATATCAGTGATAGTCATTTGTTTTCTCGTTTCGGGATCAGTCAGTACAAATAGTATGATCAGCTCTCAAGCCCGTGTGATTAATCTCTGAGTGGTTGCTGTTATTCTTGATATTACTGTACTGAAGCAACTTTACCATGCTATAAAAATACATTTGTGTAATAAGCAGACACTCACACACTGCCACGCAAACTTATACACATACAACGTTCAGATCAGAGCAAGTATTAGATAGCGTAATATGCGATAAGAAGACCGCGAATACAAGAAACACTGTAAAATGTATTCTGTCTCATTTCTCTCGCACGTTACATGCTATAGATATATATGTTTGTCTCTTTAGTATCGCTTTTTCGTTTCATCAAGATTCAAATCTTAGCGTGGCTAAAGGTTTATTTTCAACTAGCCGACATGTGCCCACTTCGTTGGGCGGTAATAGGCATTATCAAGCTACAACTCAATCATATATCTCTAATAGTTAAGGCAGCGTTCGTAAGAAACGTTTTCCATTTTTTCTCAGACTCTCCAGATATTACCCTCTACAACCACACAAACTTTACCTCTTTATAATATTATTCTAGATAATATAATTAGTTAATAGCTTCTGCCCGCTACTTCGTACGCGTGGAATAGCTAAGTACGCAGCGGAAGCTCTCAAAAGGAAAAAAGTCCCGTTTTTCATTGTTACTCCGCTCCTATTATCCTTAGCGTGATATATAACCTATGACACTCACGAATAACGTGGCTTTCTATTGGTAAAAGAATTTTCAAAATCAGTTTAGTAGTTCCTGAGATTACCCCCTACAACGTCACAAACTCACAAACTTTAACTCTTTATAATATTATAGTCCCTGCCCGCGACTTCGTCCGCGTAGTAATAGTTAATACTCTCGGCTAACGCTGACACACAGTAGAAGCTCTCAAAAAGAAAAAAACATCTCGATTTTGAAACATGTTTCATCTTTGCTCCGCTCCTATTGGCCTTAGCGTGATGATATATTTTTTGATATAGTTTATAACCATTCTCGATGAATGAGCTATATAGCACTGAAAGAATTATTCAAATCAGACCAGTAGTTCCTGAGATTACCCCTTACAACGCCACAACGTCACAAACTCACAAACTTTACCTCTTTATGATATTAGTATAGACTATAGATTATTGTCAGATTTGGTCAATACAGCAATTTCCTAATCACTTGGCAACAATACATCATTATATTTATTGATCATAGTAAAGCTTTAAAAAACCGTCCGAAACAAACATCATCGTTTTAAATTCCGAAATATTTACGCGAAAGTAAATTCAAACTCACATAACGAGAACATTAAAGATTTAAATGGCCAGTTTCACCGAATCTAGTTTTTCAACATACCCACTTTTCTTTTTCAACATTATATTTTATTCATTGATGTCTCGTCGACGAGCCACGGTGTTCTTGTTCATCGAAAGTAACTCGATAGGCACGACTGGAGATAGCTAAAGTAACGCTTGCTTTGTATATACTTATTACGGTACAGTTCGACCACAAATGATTACTTTGCAATTTGTAAACAACTAAAATACCTATATGATATGTTGGTATAAATGGCATAATAACGCACACATACGTAAAGTAATATTGTAACGCCACATTGTCTTAGATAAAATGTATAAGTAAGATGGCATATCCTGAATATCGGTGGTGAAAAAGAAATAATTACATGTTGCTTAGATAAGGGATTAGTGAACCTGAAACATGGAATAACCAATTGATTCCCTTTGTAATATATAAATTCTGTTGGTCTTTTACTAAATCCAGCTTATCTAAGTTTCAATATCAAATTACAAAAACCATTCCAAGTTCATCATTAAGCTAAATTTTACATTGTGTGTTCAAGCCATTGTTATCTTTTTGACATTTTTTAAGGTTTCTTCAGTAAACAATATGAAAGCATCAGACTTTTTACAAAATGCACAGTTTAATAATTGTTTCTCCTCAATCATTTACGTTCGATCTACTTTTACTAGTTTGAATCTTACTACTACAAATAAAATTATTTCACTCACAAATCGCACGTCATAACCGAAATAAACAGTTGTACCGACTAAGACATATACTAAGGTGTTGCGCTCATACTAACAGCTGACTATTTTCCATGTCTGGCGATATGTTTGCCCCTTACAATCAGTCTGGCTGATGAAATATCGTTATGTAATAGTTGTCTCAATAACATATAAAAAAAATCAAGCATTTAAAAATAAACTAAGTTCACTACTTTTTTGTCTGCTTAAAGCGTCTGGCAGAAGTTGTGCCACTGGTTAGGTGTCTGGCGACACTGGTTCCTACTTTAGAATGATACACAACGTACATACATACGTATACACAACAGATAAAAAATCAGCCATTTAAATATAAGTAAATTAGCACCTATTTTTATCATCTTTGTTTCTTGATATCTATACATCGCCCCCAGTCTCGAACTCTGTGAGTGCGAAAGCGTTATAAGTACATAAAAGACTACACAAAACATAAAGATGAACCATTTAACAATAAGTTAGGTCTGGCAGCTCTGCGATCTTGGCCTAGTACGAACGGTTAGCGATCATGCCTTTGTTGATAGCGTGTTCGGATACAACGTCGATGGACGTAAGTTCGAATCCTTGCAACTGTGTCGAGGCTTTCACTTAAGGAAAATATTGTGATAAAATTATAGCATGATGGTAGACTTCTTTCTAAGTCCGCCTGACTTGCTACCACACTCTAGTTTAAAAACTGTAGCCAAGCACCTGTTGGTGTGTCTGGCACTTACACTTAAGAGCCAGCATTCTCTCAAGGTTTGACGTGTTTAGCATCTTAGTGCTATTACCCTCATATAAACTATAAAAAAAATATTCTAATTATTTATTAACATAAAAATAATCTCCAGAAATTATATAGAAATATCGTCTTCAAAGTCTTAAGTTAATAAAATCCTACCTATCTTTATATATAAATTTATTCTGTACGTGTGTATGACACTGACCTCCTCCAAAACGGTTGGACCGATTTTGATGAAATTTTGTGTGCGTATTCCAGGGGATACGAGAATGGTTTAAATTTACAATTGGACCCGGTAGGTGGCGTTGCGGTTGACTTTTAGGTTTTTTTTTTGCCAAGGCAGGACAACGTCCGTGGCGCCCGCTAGTAGAATATAAATCGAGTGACAAATATTACAGCTTGCAATAAAGATGCGAGCGTAATACGCCAACATAAAGTAGCATTTATCAAGTTAATATCTATAATCAATGATTCAAATTATATACTGCTTTCAAACGTATGAAATGAATAGTGTATCTGTATTACATAACTTTTTGCTACAGGAATGTTATTAGGACGATGGAGAGGAGGATTCGTTGTGATGAGAGGATATGAGTTTAATTTATCAGTATGGCCACAATCTAGTGCACATTAATCTTTCTATTGTCAAAAAAAGAACCAATCTCTCAAACTGTAATTACTAGAGACATTTAGCAATAAATGTTTGCCGTATGAGAACCCGTGATCGACTAAACAATAAATGTGGTATATCTTCCTCTACGTATACTATCTATACAATCATAAAATTTATTTATAGCGCAATTTTAAGACAGGAAAAAAATCTAAAAAGGTATTTCTTGTATTTTACTCCCTGATTTTTATTTGCCACTAGCTGACCCGTGCAACTTCGTTTGCATCGAATCGGTTATGTAATTATTTACGACATCACATTAGAAACGTCAAAAATAATAGTATTGCTCCACTATTTAATGGATGTTATTATACATATAAACCTTTAATCACTCTATCTATTAAAAAAACCGCATCAAAATCCGTTGTGTAGTTTTAAAGATTTAAGCATACATAGGGATATAGGGACAGAGAAAGCGACTTTGTTTTATACTATGTAGTGATTTATAGGATATCCGAAATAATGATACACATCTTTTTTTTTAATTTTTACTGGATGTCTATTACGGGTGTCAAGATACAGCCCATGGATACGAAAAGCTTGGCAATAAGGTTCTTTTTCTAGGAACGGAAACTTAATTAAGCTTCGACAGGGGAGTTATTCAAAAACATCTGCCATTTGATATAGGCAGGTGTTTAGCGGTCGATATAAAATTTGTAACAAAAGGTATTTTACTAAAATGCACTCAATCACTACATTATATTTATTAATGTCATAAATAAGAATGTCGGTTTGTTTGTTATGCTTTCATGCCATAACTACTGAACCGACAATCATGAAATTTTGCATACACGTCGTCAAACGTCTAGGAAAGGAAATAGGGTAATAAACAACATAAACATAAAACAAAATAAACATAAAACAGTACTGCTCTCGAGGATAAGTCAAAGCGCAAAGTCATTAACGCAAGCGACATCACGAACGAATCTAGTGGTTCTATGAAAGCATTTCTCTTTGCTGAAAGTTTATCACTACATACCATGAAACAAAGTCCTTTGCCATGTCTATGTCTGTCTGTCTGTTCGCGATAAACTAGAAAACTACTGAACGGATTTTCATTGGTAGCAATAGATAAAGTGGATTCATGAGGAAGCTGTAGGTATATAATTTGTCAAGGTGTTTTTTATTACCAGGGCGGGATAATGTCCCTCGGGCCAGCTAGTTTAATTATAAAATTCTTCGAGCGTGGAACATTTAAACTGCATATTGATGTTCGAATTCCAGTCTAACAAAGATCTAAAGTTGTCTAGAAATATAATAATAAGTGAGAAACATGAATCGCGTCACACAAGATGTGACCTCAAAGATAATACTGTTACTCGTTGGATGATAATTGTGATAATTATGAGATAAGTCGACCGGTACTCTAACGTGTTTCTGTGATCGCTTTGAAGCCTTCAACTTTGTTTATGATCTATTACATTTTTTATAGGATAAACGTATGTCTGTGAAGTTGGCATACAAAGATATCGGAACCGTGAAACAAAGATGAGTTCTAATATTCAAATCAATAGTCCTAGAGTATATGAAATTTAGAAAAACAGTTCCGCATATTAAAGACACCATACGGGCATAAGACATGGGGGTGCCAACTTCACGCAGCATACAAAGGACTTGACGGAGTTCTGACGGGAGTTCGGGGCTTCTTTTCAATAGTTCTGGAGTTCTTTGCAATATGAGTTCATAAAAAACGTAAATGGATTTTAAAGTGTAATAAATTATTTACACATTTGGACCATTTCTGCTGTTATCATTTTATATTTTATCTTATATCTGTCTATATGTTTCCATCTTGATATATACCATTATTCTGTTCATTTGTATGTGACTGAACTCCTCCTAAACGGTTGTAGAGATTTTTATGAAATTTTGGTGTGTTTAGGTGAATTCAAGAATGGTTTAGATTCACAATTTGACACGGTAGGTGGCGCTGCACATTGACTTTTAGGATTTTTTAATTATCAAGGGCCCGGCGGCCCGCTAGTAAATAATGAATAAAACTAACAATAATAGCAAAAGCTAGTTAAAGTATAAAAGTAACATTAAAATACAGCCTAGCGTCCTCTACTAGCAGTTTATACCAAATTAGATAACTTAAAAAGTTCCATGAGAAAATAAAACTTTTTGAGTGCTAAATTTAACGACCAGTCAAATGGTGTTCAGTTTATCAATCTAATATATACTAACATCCATTTTAATAGTTATAGAACTAGGTAATTAATTAATCAGGCATAATATACGTGACACAGGTATAAAAAATATACAATTATTCAAATGTGACATATCTACGTAACTTTTCAAGGATCGAAACATGATAATGTATTACAAAAGTGACCATGAACTTTCTCGACATTAAATCATAAAGGTTAATTTACAGCTTGTAAAATCGTAATCACGATTACATATAATAATGGTGAGAACGTCATTAATTATTTTTTTTAAAAACATGTAACAATTAAAAACTCACCAGAATATGTGATGAGAATACATCCGTTCTTGAGATATATCACAAATTTTTTAGTAACACACCCTGTCGATTCAGTGTCACAAACACAGATCAAGGTAACGGAACACGCTAAGTCGGCGACTATCTATGTGACATGCAAATACGTTAACGCGAAAAGAAATCAAAACGCTCGAACGCGATTGGCCGTTTGTCTGAACGGTTGAATTTGAAATTCGAATTGGTGAATGACGTCACACTTCTGCGCACGCGTCCAATGGCGACAAACGCTTGACGCAAACTGGCGCATTCAGTCAGGTAGTTTCTCAAACGAGTAGCAATCGAGCCTCTCCATTCACGTTGTCAACTCGACTGTGTGATGATTAAATTACTTTGAACCTTACATCACAGTGATAAAGCAATATTTTTAACGTAACTGATTGGCGTTTAAGACGTTTATCTACAAAACAAAACGTATTGCCACCTCGGTCGCCTTCACATGCGCATGAATGCTTTTTTTGCAATACCTCATTCTAATAATAATTTGAAGCGTTGATAAATCACAAATATAATAAAATAAAATTAATAAGTAATAGTCTCAATTACAGAAAATTATAACATTACATTTAAAATATATATAAACACTTAAATTATTTTGAGATTTAATTTCAATTATACAAATCCTACTCACTTGAAACTGATTTATAATGAATAACTTTATTCACTAAAATTGTTGTTAGCATTACTTTGGGTACCAAAATATTAAAACCCGCTCTTTTAACTTTTACTTCATGATTGATGTATGTTTGTATGTATATGTAATATTGATATATTGTCTAACCACCATGTATATGGCGAAAAAGCCCGTCATAGTGATTCGCTTCTGCGGGTCGCGTTTCGGGATCCGCCTGTGCATATCCAGTTATTCGCAGGCCGGCATGACAGCGGCGACCGGCGATGGATTGTTTGACACTCGGTGATCGCCATTGTTTTGGACTCTTCTGTGCTTACCTTCGGGCATCAATGGTGGTAGAGCCACGTTGAAACTATTACTGATTTCAGCATGATAGGGTCGCCTCGCCCGGGGTAGTACCACCCTCTCATAGAAAACCGATATGAAGTAACAGTGCTTGCATTGTTGCGTTTCGTTCGGTCAGTGAGAGCGCCGGAGGCCCACCTCCCCTCACCTCTCCGCCTCTCCCTCTCCCTCTCCTAATCCCTTCCCCCCAAAGGGTGGCAACGCACTTGCGACTCCTCTGGTGTTGTTAGTGTCCATGGACGGTGGTGATCACTTAACAGCAGGTGACCTACCTGTTCGTTTACCCCTTATAACATAAAAAAAGGCATAGTACAGTCACTTTGTACAATAAAAAAAAATTGAGTTAATGTCTATAGAAGTAACAACCAATAAAAGTGAGATATCGACAACTTTTAATACAATTAATTGAAAATGTTATGTTTTTGGAATTATTTCTCGTAGATTGCAATATGTGTGCGTTAACTGTACTCTGGTATCGTATATAAATCGTGATAATTATATTTATAACTCGATGATAATCGCTATTTCTTTTTTTTCGAATTGACTACGCTATTGACCTAGCTAGGTCTTAACAGCTTCACCGGACTACTAGGGCGAGCGCTTAAGGCACTCAGCCGATTTTATTTTGACAACTTAAGGGTTCGCGGCATACCTCGGCTTGGGCTGTTGCCTGATTCATGCAATTCGCAACCTATCTGAGCTAACCTAAGCTTAGCTGCATATTCATACTTATATGAGCTATTGAAACATATATGTGTACCAAGCATACATACCTCAACAACTCTTATATGTATTTTGTGTTGGATAATTTTTCTAAACTGTTTCAGTTCACTAAGGGAAAACAAAAATAAAAACCCTCCACTTTCATGTTTAAGCATGGGTGCGTGCACGTGTGTGGAGGTGATATGTGTACTGTTGTTGCAGTGATGTAAGGTTTTGTGGCAACGGACCTAAGCTAATCGCGATTTCGTCTGCTTCGTTTATTATTACAATAAAATATCATATGTACAGAGAAAAAAACATAAACACCACATTGCTTGCCCCACATCTTTACGACAGGAAAACATCATCACTCAATGCATACAAATCGTAGATTTTTAAAACTTTATATTAAGCGATACTCTTATAGGGTGGGTCAATACGTGAACGATTGTGACGTCTGGAAATGACGCCCCTCTCTGTGCGTCCACTAATAACGAATGTAGTAAATACTTATGTTACAGTACAAATATATGACATGAAAAAATAAACCAGATCGAGTTTCTCGCCGGTTCTTCTCGATGACTGGGCTGTTTTCCGAACCGGTAGTAGCTTTGACGTTCATAAGCGCCTTCGCAGGGCCTAAATTGAATAAAGGATATTTTGATTTTGATTTCTCGTGATATATTTTTTATAAGGACCAAGTCTCGAAGCCCTAAAAAAGTATTCAAAAATCTATATAAGTTTTTAATTAATTAATGAACAACTGATAAAATATTATGTAAAATTAATTTAAACTCGAGTTTAATTTCATTTTAACTTGCAGGCCGTCCTATCAAAATATTTAAAGCATGAGATAAGTGCGTATTCGAATGAGATGATGTCATCTCTTTAAGTATCGCTCTCGTGTAACATTTGGTATTTGCACAATCAATCCAATCAAACTGTGTATGTAGATATGAATTACTAAACAGGCTTTGATGGCATATTAAATGCTAGTGTCCATACTATCGAGATAAGTCTTGGATTCTGTAGCCAATTTATTGGTTATAATAACGATCATTGGCAAATTAGAATCTGAATATCCCATACCTATATATTACTTATAACTTTATACAAGCAATTCCTGTGTTCCTATTTCTCATTTTGGTTAGTTGGCGTTAGACAAAATTGTCAGATTCGAAATGCACGCACACGTGCGTGTGGCAAGGGCACCGTATGTGTGTGTTATCAGTTTATACATGAATTTATGAATGGTTATCTTAGCTCATATAGCTCAATAACAGCCAAAGGGGAAGTTCAGTCACTTTACCAGCCACTTTACACCGTTGTGCTAATTACCATTTCAGCTGAATCTGGGGCAAATATCTTCGTAGATGGAATTCGTAATAGGGTAGAAACTTAGTTAGAATATCAGGGTATCATCTTGAACAAGCCTTATTTGCTTCTATATGAGCGTCGTATGGTCTAAGGCTCGGTACCAATAACGCCCGTGCGTTGTGAAGGACGAGACGCACTGTTGCGTTAAAGCTGGCTGGCGGATACCGTATGATGGTCTTTGCGGGCAACCTTCGTTCTCGTCGCTTTCTTATCCTGGGAACTGGAGGCCTAGAGCCTTGCCGCTGTTTATAGTTACATCTCTAGCTCCCAAGGAGACAGGAAAAACGGGCGCGAGCTCGAAAAGAGACGGAAGGGCGGTGGATGCATGATCTGAGAGGTCGATACTTCATTTACGCCGACTGCCTAGTTCTGCGGGAGTGGATAGGAAGATAGTGGAGCTCCCTGCCATTTCATCTGGTACAGGTGCTGACCGAGCACGAATGTTTCGGCTGGATTTTGCACCGGATTGCCAACTGCCGTGTGTCATAGTGTGGTGCTGAGCCAGATACCGTGTCACGCACTCCATCGGAGCTTGCTGCGTGGGAGCATGAGCGCCACATTGCGACTGTGGGTTTGGAGGGTGATCTCTCGCTGCCAAATGTGGTGAAAGAGGGGTTGAGACGTTACGGCCTCCGTCTGCGAGGAGGCTAGATCACAGAGAATTTCTTCACGTTGAAAAAAAAGTTAAGGCCCCTCAGGCAAACAGTGGGTAGACAGTTCAAAAAAATATTGTATATTTATAGTTATACAAACCATTTCCTATAACTAATTATTAGAGCCTATGTATAATATAACGTCGCCTCGTAAATTTTTGTGGTACTACTTGCATTGTAATTTTGTGAGATAACGCTGTATGACATTATGTTAATACAAATATATTAACTATAAAATAACTTACGTGCATTAGTTTAGTACATTAGTGCATTTTGTAGGTGGTAGAGCCACGCTGAAGCTATTACTGGTTTCAGCATGAATGGATCGGCTCACTCGGGTTGTACCATCCTCTCACAGAAAACCAACGTGAAGTAACAGTGCTTGCATTGTTGCGTTTCGTACGGTCAGTGAGAGCGACGGAGGCCCACCTCCCGTCACCTCCTCTCCCCTCCCCATCTCTCTCCTCCCCTTCCCCCCAAACACAGGATTGCGACTCCTCTGGTGTTGCAAGTGTCTATTGACGGTGGCGATCACTTAAAATCAGGTGACGCACCTGTTCGTTTGCCTCCTATGATATATAAAAACAAACAAAAAATATTGTGTGAACAAACCAAGCGTGGCTCGGTCATGTCGGCTATCTATATGATACGTATATACCAGTCGTTTAAATCATTAACTTGATATTTCTTTATTATTTTCATCTGTAACTGATTGGCTGTTGTTACATCTGCCTGTAACCACATGTGATAATATTTCGCTTAAACATCTATTCTTTGGTGCTACATGACGACTACATCCAAAGGTTTGATAGTACGTTTTATTATTTCAGTTGGTAACATTTCTCAGTTTCTTTATCTTTATACTAGATACAACTGGTAAATACTTGTTTCTTTTTTGTATTTGTAACTGTAATTTTTTGACGTGATACCGTCTTATAAATCGACGAACGCTGGTTGCACGCACGAAAAAGCATGACTCATTGTCACGTTCCGTCTGAGTTGAGTGTGCATGCGAGAGCGCGGGACAAGCGATAAAGAAGCGCGATCGGCCTAAGCGTTCGGCTTGTGAGGCATCTATCTAGGTAGGTATAGAAAAACTCAATTAAATTCATAACAGTATGCAATTTTTCATCAAGGTTTTCTTGTCACGTAAAATTATCGCCTGTAAACCGACTTTACAGACAACTAATTTATTTTTGTAATTTTTTGTTGTTTTTCCTTAACCCCTAATCCTTATTAGGAAATCCTTTTTTTATTTTATTTTTTTACATGGGGAAATCCATACGGATACCCACCCTAGCTGAACAGCTGAGGGTGGGGTATGCCCGACTTGCACGGACTAAAACCCCATGGTGCCTTCTCACACCTATTGGCCGGGGAGCAGGAGCTGCCGACAGGCACTGCGTCTACTCCCAACCCTTCCATCCTACCTTATGTGAAAGCTCTTTCACGGCATTTAAGTGACCTCTGTTGATTTTCATTACTACTTACTTCCTATGTAAAAGCATCAGCCTACTTAATATTCTGAATAAACTCTACCTCTCTCATTAAATGTCTTGTCAAAATCTATTCACTTTAGTTTTATTTTTATGTATAGATTTACGCTACTGTCTGCGAGAGTGGAAGTAAGAGATGTCGTGATCTGTGTGGTGACACTATATTTTCGATTAAATTGTATTCTAATAATTTGCTTTAAGGTTATTAATAGATACTTGATTTAGGATAAATCGTAATCGATGACTGAACGCTTCGGAGAAGCAAAAAGTGCCTTTTAAAGTAACTCGTTCGACTTCTATGGAAAAATACTCATTTTTTATACATTCGTAGGTGCGGTATTATGTATTGGCATAGCAGATGTGTTTACGATTTATTTTTAATACGGTAATGGTATTCAAGTATGCTGTTTATCTAAAAAAGACTATTGGATTGTGTATAATTGAGGTCAATGCTTATTTATTGCTTTTAATTACGTTATTTAGAATAGCGATGCACTATGTTGGCCCTTTTGACGTTTTTCCGCTCATGAAGTTTCGTATAAATCCAACTACCTTTAAAAGATAGAGTCGCTGTTCTTTATTGTCAGTTGACAGCTAGTTAGCTTCTGCACGCGACTTCATCCCTATCTAACACTGAAATAATTTTTGAAATCGGACCAGTAGTTCCAAAGCAATCAGTAGAACCAAACAAGTAATTTTAAAAACGGTGATAGAGCTACACTGAAGCTATTACCGGTTTCAGCATGAATTGAAGCTATTACCGGTTTCAGCATGAATTGAAGCTATTACCGGTTTCAGCATGAATGGGTCGTCTGTAAAGCTAGAAGGTCAAGGTCAAGTCGGCAGAATCACTCGTTTTATATATCAAAATTTAGTGCTCATTTAGTGCTGATAACAGATATTTGGTGCTGTGATAGGTGGACTAAAAATGAGAACTGCTAACTTTTAATTAAGCTAGCAGTTTACTATTCATGATGAAATGTCGATTGATCTCTTCCTCAGATCTGAAATAAAAAAAATGACCGATTTTAATTAGTATAAGTATAGTTATCAAAAATACTTTTAACTACGTGCCATTTTGTCAAATATATATATTTTTTTAATTCTAGTTGTTGCGTTTCGTTCGGTTATTGAGAGCACCGGAAGCCCACCTCCCTTCCCCTTCCCCCTTCTCTTACTCCCCCTTTGCCCCAAGACAGGGTGGCAACGCACTTGCGACTACCTTGGTGTTGCAAGTGTCTATGGACGGTGGTGATCACTTAACATCAGGTGATCCACCTGTCCGTTTGCCTCCTATGATATAAAAGGAAAAAGAAATGCTTTATAATATTACTATACATTGTTACTTATCTCTCGTACTTACCTCGAGCCGTCATTCAAATTACAATAACTTTTGATAGAGTAGACTTATTGTTATCACCCACCGCCGGTGCCGCTGCATCACTTTCAAGAGACGAGACTACAATACAACCGGACCATTGATATTAACGCCACCATATTAGATACACATTGATACTAGCGCCACTATATTAGAGAGACACATTGACACTAGCGCCACTATATTAAAGATACATACATAAGAATAATTATTATTCTATAGATTTTAATAAGACGTAAATAAGAATATCATTATATAGAATTTAATCATTAGTTTGATCATTATGAATAATAAATAGTATATTCTTTGACTTCATAGTTCGGCCATGAAAGGCTAGATGTCGCTGATCTACATGTCGAAACAGATTAGTAAACACATTCGAGATACATAAATAAGGATAATTACATAAAATTGTTGTATAGCTTAAATAACATTAATTTGTTCATACTTTATTATTTTTGTGTTACTTAAATTATTTTGCGGAATTATGTGTAAATAGTAATCGCTTTGACTTACATAGATCGGCCTTTAAAAGGCAAGCTGTCTGTGATATCTAGGCATTATATTCGAGGCATTGTAAGGCGAAACTCTGGCCAAATAAATAGTGACAGTATCTACGAAGTGTTTATTGGCAATCCTGACTGCATCGACCCTATACATGATTAGTGTAATATGATTTTAATAAAAGAAAGACTAAGTTACCCCCGAAGATATGCTTTGTGTTTTGTGAAAACTCCTTAGAAATTATTAATTTTTAATTTCCGTTAAGCGCGGATGTTTTGCTTTTAATATTATTCGAAGTATATCTGGCCAGTATTCGAAAATTAAAATTAATAAGGCAGTGACAGAACTTATGACCCGGCTAGGTAAATAATGTGATTATTATTAACTCGCCATTGTAATTATCTTTTACTTTTAGTTTGCTAAGTAAATTCCGGTATCAACTTCTATATGTCCGTCTATCTGTATAGGCCAGAACAATCTTGGACAGTAAATTTTTCGGCTGTCACCGTCACGTTCATGACTGTAACTTTGTCGTACGATGTAGAATAAAAAGGTTAATTTAGAAATACACGTTTCACAAGTTGCATTGAAGTGTATCAATGCCAACTTTTGAAATAATTTGATTCGGAGAACTTACCTGAAAAAAAAAGTTAACGAGTCACGAGCATTCACGTGCTTATTTTTGAAAAGATTTTCTAAGGTGACTTTGGTAGGTTCTTACCAGATTTTGTTATACGGGAAGAGTATGAACTAACATGCGCCTCTAAACTGTACTGTACTTGGGTCGCAAGCACTAAACACTGTTCTGAGCCCGTAGTCCGGTGAAGCTGTTAAGACCTTGCATGGTCAACAGCGTAGTCAGTTCAAAAAAAAAAACTGTTCTGAACAATGCAACACGATAAACCCTACACCCGCACGATGTATCCATAGAATGCTACGAATTTCGTTTCTTTCTTATTTCCTATATAAGCTATCTTTCATTTCTTTAGAAGTTGAATGTTAGAAATTTCCTTCTTAAATAATGCCTATAATGTAAATTCTAAATACAACCCAAATCTGGAACGCTTAGCGTAGTCCGGTGAAGCTGTGAAGACCCTGCCGGGTCAATAACGTAGTCAGTTCGAGAAAAAAAAAACTGTAAGACTTAGTACCTTGTGTTGGGTGATAATGCATCAGTCAAGGCATTATCTTTTATATAAATGTTTTTTTTATTTACCTTAGCACAAAGAAAACGTAGATGTTAATCAAAAGGCGGTAATTTAATACAATAATTATCTCTAACAATAGAAGTATGCTTACTGTTTTGCTTATGTTATCTGTGTCTTTTAATTTTTTGTACTCTACAAGAAAGTGTAAGATCTGTAGATCTATATTAATTTTGTCCAGATATATTTTAGTGTTTGTATGTTAGTCTTTTGTGCCATTCAATGTAATGTTCTTAATTTAATTAAATCGTTCTCATTAAATTTATTTTATTCTTTACTGGCAACGACGAGTTTGTGAGTAGTGTAGGCTGTTGTATTCTTTAATTTTATCTTATTTTTAACTTCTACAATCATTTTACACATTTTTAATTATATTTATTAAAAAAATTTATTATGTTTAAAGCCTAGGCAAAACTGTAAGGATCGTATCATTTAAATAATTTTGAAAAATCCTTAATTTGTCAGTTATAACCTTATGAATATTGAGTTTTCTGTTTCGGGCAATTAGTATGGACAAAGAACAGACACTTCAATTTTATTTATATGTACCTACAAATTTTAATTTGGAACTATTTGTAAAGGTTACATTATGTTAGCATAAAAGCAAAGTAAGACGTTTTATCATAGAAAAATTAGCATCCATAAGGAGATAAAATATTTGTTATTGGTTGGTCAAAGTTAGCGTGTTTCATCAAATGTTAAATAAGAAACCAGGGTTTCATAGAATCTCTATGTAGGCTAATCGGATTGCTAATGACTAGTTTCTGAGACAAAATCAACAAAGGGTACTGTTAGACAAATTTACATAGAGTAAGCTGAATACGAACGTGTTGTATATGAGCGTATTTGTTGGTTCTCTTAAGTATTGCTAAGTTTAATAACGCGTTTTCAATTCCAAATACGTCGATGCGCTTAATTGAAATTAGTTGACTTAAAGACAATATGTTATTGAAGCATTGATGGATCAATGGTGACATGGTAGCAATAGTGGAGTTCGGACACTGAGTCGATAGATGTTGCTTCAAATCCTACTATTGTGTTGACGGAGAAAAAACTGTATAAAACGCACGTGGCTATAGTTACAAACCTCATATTCATAATTTCCACAAAGAGTTTATTTGTCCTGGCCTATTCTAAGTCTAAGCTCCCTCTTTTATATAGCGTTTACCTTAGACCACATCGTCATTTAAGATGAGGTGAGATTATGTCCAAACGCTCAACTTGCATCTACTTGATTGTATGTAATGCAGTTGTTCAACCACATTTGCGTATTAATCTTCATTTGAATGAAGCCATAAATAATAACACGCATACTCTATGGAGTATTATTTTAAATCCCGTTGCGGGAATACACTCGTCGTTATTTTGACAGAAAATATCGTAGCAGAAAACTAAAGATTAATTACGATCGTTTTATTCCATTTAGGCCTTAAGAAGGTAGCTTTGAACGTCAACAGTGTTTCAGGAAAGTTTGGTTCTCGAGGAGATTCAATATGAAACTCGATCCCAGTCTTTGAGAAGATTCAACAAGAAACTCGTTCCCAGTCCCCGATGAGATTTACCGAGAAAGTTAATTCCAGTTATCGAGAATATTCAACATAAAACTCAGTCTCAGCCCTAGAGAAGATTTAACGAGAAAGTCGATCCCAGTTCTTGAGAAAATTTAACAAGAATCTCGACTCCAGTCCAAGATGCGACTTAACGAGAAAGTCGATCCCAGTTCTCGAGAATATTCAAGAAGAAACTCGGTCCCAATCTTTGAGAATATTCAACGAATCATTAAGGATTATTTGCCGACTATTTACAGAACCATTATTGTTCATGTAATGATTCTGTACCTAATATGCTTTGGGACCTTATTGTAGAAGTTAAGATTATTAGCTAATAGTATTAGTTTTATTAAGGATATGGGATGTATGATATATGAATGTCAAAGCAAATATAAAATTCATATTATTAACTATTATATTAAACCAGTTTACCGTTCAGTCGTCAAGTACGTTTGTCTGACACAAGTGACCGGACGGCGTAAGAGGCCGCCGGACAACATTCCACGTCAATGATTATTTTTAGGTATTCGCTAATATACGACACGATGCGATAAAGCGCAAGGCTTTCGTGAGGACTAGCAATTAGGCGGTCTTCTGCGCTACACAGGATTTATTGCTCATTGCAGGGTTCTACATAATTGTTCAAAAATAAATGTATTTAATATTTGTTAGTCGTAAAAGTTCAGAAGCTTGTTTATGGAAAGGGTTCAGTATTGCTGAATTATATATTGAGCTGTGACGTGCTATCTAGGAGCTATTCAAACTAGAGACACTGCAACATTATGAATTCATACGAAGCATCTTTATAATACAAATTTAAGGTTATGGGCAGTAGTTCACCAATATTTAGTTGCATACGTTGAGTTGACGTAGCCTGGGAGCCCTTTGTCATTGGTATGGTTGATATGCTTCTATTTTTGATATAATTTATATTCTTCATGAATTGCTTTGTAACTTGTATAAAATATTCGTGATAATTAATGTGTACAATATTATTCAATGTTGGACAGAAAAAAATACACTATAACTTTTTATGATCTCAGGATTTTTATACAAAATTTGCTGGATTTTATTGATCATTCTTTACCGACCTTATAAATTTCTAACTGAAACTTCTGAAATGCCGATCGGGGTTACTAAGAATGATTTATCAGAACACATAATAGGTATTTACCTATGAAATTGCCGTTCTGCAGTACTGGCCATTTCAAATCAAAATATTTTTTCTTTGGCTAAGAATTAGAATAAGAATAATAAGAATTCTAATTTCAAATTAATTTTATTTAAAAAACGTGGAATTCTTTTTTCAAAAGTAGTAATTTGTTTATTGATTAGTGTTACATTTTCATCGCATTTTAATCTTTTTTGTCATCATGGATACGTTAAAAATTCGAGTAATAGAGTATAGAATATGAGTACTGTCGTGGCAGCAACGCGGCACAAGCGGCACGCTACATCAACGACGTTTACGGAGCTAACACTACAAACCAATACACCACCTGTTATTGGTTTGCTCGCTTCCGTTCTGGGAATTTCATCCTGAAAAATGAACCTCACGGCCGTCCGAAGACTTTGGTCGACAATGATGATTTAAAGGCGACTGTGGAATCTGATGATACATAATATACGGCTGAATTAGCAGCAGTTTTCAACATTACGCGTCGAGACGTGCCTTGCACTGCTGAACAGACACACAATTGTAGGAATTTTGAACCCCATTGTTACCTGCGATGAAAAATGGATTCTGTTTGATAACCGCAAGCGCTCAGCAAGTTGGTTGGATCCTGGTTCAGCACCTAAACAATGCCCTAAACGAAAACTTACCCCTAGAAAAGTGATGGTCACTGTTTGGTGGTCTAGCTCCGGTGTGATTCATCACAGCTTCTTACCAAACGGGGTGAGCATTACTGCAGATGTGTTCTGTGAAGAATTGAACACAATGATGGAGAAGCTGGCACATCTCCAACCAGCATTGGTCAATCGCTCGTTTGCGAACCTCCTGCACGACAACGCGCGACTTCATACTGGGCAGCAGACGGTCTCCAAGTTGCAAGAACTGGGGTTGGAAGTTCTCCGTCATCCGCCCTACTCACCAGACCTTGTGCGTACAGACTACTACTTTTTCCAGAATTTGGATAACTCCTTGGCGAGAAAGAAATTCAATACCCGAGAGGCAGTACAAAATGCCTTTGAACAATTTGTTGTCTCCCGTCCAGCTGGTTTCTTTAAGAAGGGCGTCAATAAACTGCCACTGCGTTGGCAAAGATGCATTGATTGTATGGGTGATTACTTCCATTATAAAAATAAAAATACATGAAAAAAAATTCGTTTAAATTTTTTCATACAAAACGGCAATTTCATAGGTAAAGACCTAATTATACAAAATGATTTATTTTTCTGAAACGTCGATCTAAGTTACAAAGAATATTTGTTTATCAGACCTTCTTGTCATTTCAATATTCTGTAGAAGTCGATTTATTTTTCTGAAATGTTGATTGAGCTTACTAAGAATTTTTTATAAGACAAATTGATTTATTTTGTTTATTCTTTTTTTCTAATGAATGGCTATCAGTAGTTAAATGGTGGTAGAGTTACGCTGAAACTATTACTGGTTTCAGTATGAATGGGTCGGCTCGTCCGGGGTAGTACCACCCTCTCACAGAAAACCGACGTGAAGTAACAGTGCTTGCATTGTTGCGTTTCGTTCGGTCAGTGAGAGCGCCGGAGGCCCACCTTCCCTCCCCTCTCCTCTCTCCTCTCCCTCTCCCTCCCCTAACCCTTCCCCCAAAGGGTGGCAACGCACTTGCAACTCCTCTGGTGTTGTTAGTGTCTATGGACGCTGGTGATCACTTAACATCAGTTGACCCACCTGTTCGCTTGCCACCTATGACATATAGAAAAAAAAATTTGTATAAATTTTTTAGTCAAAATTCTAAGGTCACAAAAAAGAGACACGTATTTTTTGGTTTTTCTATTTTTATATATTCAATATTTTGCTTTCCCCCGACCAGAGACAACATATTTATTGTTGACATTTATATGAATCTAATTTATATTTTTTATGATTGTTTTACATTGCCACGAGTTGCATAGAAAAGGTTGAGTTGTGGATGTAGTACATAACATTAAAATATTAAAGATTCAGATCCTTTATTTAGACATTGATCACAATACAAGAAGATACACTTTTTTAAAGTTTCAGAACTTACATATATTAAAGTCTACTATATAATGTCATACATTTAAAGCTTGGAAATACGAAATGACTAGAATCAAATAAACTCTTATATAATCAACTAAATAATAAATTAATAAACAATTTGCTTAAATTATTTTTTTTTATAAATAGAGTAACTTAAAATAGCTGTTTAAATTATGGTTGTTTCCATAGAAAATATTTAAATGAATAGGTGACGTATTTGGAGATTTTGAATGTATTAAATTAATATTACAATTTGATCTAAATTGAGTTGAATATTAAGAGATTTAAAGCATTTCTAAGAACTAAGATATAGCAAATGAATTTCTACTGGCAGACAACATTAAAATATACATGTAAATCTAATATAAATTTTTCTATGCTTTAAGGGAAGTTTGGATTTATTATAGCCAAACTATTGGCTTCAATTACAAGACAATGATTCATCGTTGGTATTTTCATGGTATAATTAAAACATTAATTGTTAACACAATAAAACAAATTGATCTCTACGTGTTAATAATATTAAAACTTATATCTAATATATGTCTATACATAATAACGAAAATCATTGGAGGTTCCGAATAAATACCAATTAATAGTTTAACGTCCAAAAATGTCCGGATAGTAGTGTTTCCTGTGGTTATATTTAAATTACAGATCGCTGATTCATCTGAGGTGTTTTATAGTGTAGTTAAATAATATCTTTTAAATCTTATAAATAATGATTATAGGTTTTAGCGTTTGATCACAATATATGTTTGGTAGGTGGTAGAGCTACGCCAAAGCTATTATTGGTTCCAACATGGATAGGTCGGCTCGCCCGGAGTAGTCCCACCCTCTCACAGAAACACCGACGTTAAATAGTAGTGTTTCCATTATTGGGTTTCGTTCGGTCTGTGAGAGCGCCGAAGAGCACCCTCCCATTCCCTTCTCCTCCCCTCCCCCTGTGCCCCCAAAAATAAGCTAGCAACGCACCCCCCGGGTGTTGCTAGTGTCTATGGACGACGGTGATCACTTAACAATCAGATGAACCGCCTGTTCGTTCATATAAAAAAAAACCAATGACATGAACATACTAAACCTAGACGGGTATACTGGCCCTCAAATGCTGCTAGAATACACCAACAGGTGCTTGATTGCTAAATTTTCAATTTGGTAGCTAACTAGAAGGACTTAGAAAAAGTTGTATCACCATACATGGTTTTCAAATCCGAACTAAAAGTATACAATTTAGAACTTATTTCAATTTATGACACTGTTTAATCTAACATCTATTGATTCTTATTTTAACACGTTCCGTACCAAGGGTGCCACCTGTGTTAAACGTTAAGCTTGACCTTTAGGCTACGTGTACCACCTGTGATACACGGTCATCTTGACCTTTAGGCCTCGTGTACCACAGGTGGTACACGTTAAACTTAACCTTTAGGCCACGTGTACTACATGTACAGGTTGTACACATCAAACTTGATGTATAGGCCACGTATACCACCATTTTTTTTTTCGAACTGACTACGCTATTGACCTAGCAAGTTCTTAACACTGTGTTACACGATTTGTTCATTACTGAATTACAAAGAATTACTTATATCATATTATGTATGATATTGTATGAAGTTGTGAAGGCCCGCCAAGTCAATAGCGAAGATATAGAGTTCGAAAAAAAAGTGATAATATATCTATTTTTCCTCAATATATTAAATGGCCTAAAGGACATGTCAAGCAAAAATGGTGTCGCACGGAACATGTTAAATCTATACTAATATTATAAAGTTGGTAGATTTGTTTATTTGATGGAACGCGTTAATCTCAGAAATTACTGATCTGATTTGAAAAATTCTCATTAATCGGGGAAGGTTATAGATAATTACGCTAAGACTAATAGGAGCAGCTCAACAATGAAGAACGTTTCAAAATCGTTTTTTTTTTCCTTTTGAGAGCTTCCGCTGTATATTAGCGCTAGCCCAAAGTAACTATTCCACGCGGGCAGAAGCTAATATGTAATAATATCGTAGGTGCCTGCATAAGTCAATTGAAGTTAGAGAACGTTTCTATGGTTTTTCATTTAGATCTTCTTCCTAGTGAGGAACCAGGTCTGCATCGGTTCAGCCTTGCCTTTCATTGTGACGTGGCCGCGGTGAGTCAGCTCGAATTGATCATCGTGGTTGTCCTCGCGCATAAGGTAACTGTAATATTAATATTATAAAAAATGTTACATTAATCACGTATAGAGTCGATGCAGTTAGGATTGCCAATAAACACTTCGTAGATACTGTTACTATTTATTTGGGCAGAGCTACGCCTTACAATACTTTGTACATAATAATGCGTAGATATCGCTATGTCTTATTAAAATCTATATAATAATAATAATTCTTATTTATGTATCTTTAATATGGTGGCGCTAGTGTCAATGTGTCTCTCTAATATGGTGGCGCTAGTATCAATGTGTATCTCTAATTTGTTGGCGCTAGTGTCAATGTATATTTATAATATTTATTTATTTTATTTATTAGGAAAACTAACAGCTATAATATACAATACATAGTTATTACACTAGAAAACATCAAACCATTTATAAGTCTTCGCCGATATAAAACAGAATACAATCACTTGCATTATATGGTATTAGGTTAACATTATAATAAAGGAAGAAATTCAAGAATATAAACAGTCTATTACTATTTGCAATCACCATCATTAAAGAAAGTCTTTGTTAAAAACGTTGTCGCTTTATCTACAGTATTATTAAATAGGTCAAAATCACCTATCTCGCTCATAGTGTTGAAGGAGTGACTAGCTCGCCATAAATATGAATTCTGCCGGTTCCAGATTTGCGATGCATATTCTAAGCTGCTACGAACATAAGAACAATATAATATCTTTAATGTCTTTATGTTGTTAAAGTATTTAGCGTTTCGCATGACAAACCTTAGTGCCCTGAAGGCTTTTTGTACAACATTATCAATATGGCTGTCGAAAAGTAATTTGGAATCGTGAAGAACACCCAGATCACGAATGATATTTTCTCTTTGTAGTTCAAAGCCTTTCAGGTAGTACTTAGAAATGTGGAACTTGATCTTACGAGTGAAAGTAACCGCGATACATTTCGATGTGTTCAAATCTAGCTTGTTTTTCGTGCAATACACGTCCAGACTATGCAGGTTCTGTTGAATTAGGTGTATATCTAGCTGCGATGTAATAGCTAATATGGTGGCGCTAATATCAATGTTCCGGTCGTGTTGTAGTCTCGTCTCTTGAATGTGATGCAGCGGCACCGGAGGTGGGTGATAACACAAAATTAATCTAAGTTTGAACTATGAAACTACGTAAAACTCCTTTCCATGAAGCAAAACATCGAGATGAAACTATAATGCATAACGGTTGACCACCTTCAATATAAAAACCTGTTATCAACAAGTTTTAAGAGTTTTGTTTGGAAATCCAATTTCTCGTTTTATTGTGTTAAATGGTTGAAACAATTTTGATGAGGCCATTAGTGATTGATAAAGGACTTTTCCATGAATGAGGCTACATATTAATACGCTTTTCCACACGGACAAAGCAGTAATGAAACACGTAACAACTGTAGAATAGTTATAGGTATTAACTATTTAGGACATAATTACAATAGAAAATAAATAAAAAACAGTTCAAAATCAATCCACTTAAACCCGGTCCAATGAAACAATCATTTTCAAGAGAATGGAATTGCATTCACCAACTAGTACACCAATAAAGAACAAAAATAAGGACATAATATACAGACGGCCATTTATATATTTTTAATACTTTATAAGTTACTAGCTGACCCGTCACTACTTCGTTGGGCGGTAATAGGCATTATCAAGCTATAACTTTTTCCTAGAACTCGATCATATATCTCTCATCGTTAAGGCAGCGTTAGTAAGAAACGTTTTACCATTTTTTCTCCGACTCCCCAGATATTACCCCCACAACCTCTCAAACTTTACCTCTTTATGATATTAGTATAGATAATATAATTAGTTAATAGCTTCTGCCCGTGACTTCGTACGCGTGGAATGGTAATTTTGCGCTAAAACGCAGCGGAAGCTCTGAATAGGAAAAAATACCCCGATTTTGCAACATTCTTCATTGCTGCTCCGCTCCTATGGGTCTTAGCGTAGTGATATATAGCCTATAACCTTCCCTGATAAATGAGCTATATAACACTGAAAGAATTTTCCAAATTGGACCAGCAGTTTCTGAGATTACCCCTTACAACGTCACAAACTCACAAACTTTACCTCTTTATAATATTAGTATAGATAAATAAATGACAGACAATAAGACATAATTTCCCACACGACTATTCAATTTCAAAATAAGAATAGTTATATTTTTTATATTAGGAGTTATGAATACATAAATAGATATAATATAATACTCATTCACCAATTATAGTTATGCTCATCACAGCAAAATTAAGCATGTACACCCTTCAATATATGGCTCAATTATAGAAGCTTAAACCACAGCTTCACGTTTTAAATACTTTGAATTAACTGGTATAATACATTACCGGATTCTCATAGCGTGTCGTGTAGATCCACATTACAAAATACGCAGACGACACTAAACTGTACGGCTTCATTGACGGTAAAGTTAAAAAGATTATCGCACTTGCACGTATTCCATATAAAATGGGGTGTTGTACCCGATTTCCTCACCATTTACGTTTAAATTGCGACTTTGGATTGAAGTGATCATTTTTCTTTCATTAGCAAAATAATGATATTATAGTGAAATTTTAATTCATACTATTAACGAATTTATATAAAAAAGGTCCAATTACAGTGTCATTGATAAAAACTGACGTTGCCAATTTGCATTTTATAATAAGGAAAGTGAATTAATATTATAATGGATTCATTTATGGATCTTTATTTCGAAGAAATTTTCACAAATCTAGATCGTGATTGTTTGAACGAAAGGTTCAAAAGGCGAGAACTCGTTGAATACTTCAATACCGTTATCACCGGCTGTGCTAAAGGTACCTCTGTTCTATTTATATCATTCTGTATCACTGGATCACGGCTGTTGCAATTTAGTGGAGAATAATCTTACGTTCAAACAGACAATTCAAATTTTGCATTCCACATAGTCACATACAATTTCCAATGGTGGTAGAGCCACGCTGAAACTATTACTGGTTTCAGCATGAATGGGTCGGCTCGCCCGGGGTACTATCACCCTCACATAGAAAACCAACGTGAAGTAACAGTGCTTGAATTGATGCGTTTCGTTCGGTCAGTGAGAGCGCCGGAGACCCACCTCCCTTCCCCTCTTCTCCTCTCCCTCTTCCTCCCCTATTCCCTTCCTCCAAAGGGTGGCAACGCACTTGCGACTCCTCTGGTGTTGTTAGTGTCCATGGACGGTGGTGATCACTTAACAGCAGGTGACCCACCTGTTCGTTTGCCACTAATGCAATAAAAAAAAAAATACAACATTTTTGCCAAATTAATCAAAGCCAATAAACCAGACAAGGTTGACATATCTTACTATAGTTACAGTAGATTAAATAGTCTATTGTTCGACCGAGCTAATTTCTGAAACACAGCTTAATCTTTTTAACAAGACTTTGACTAGTAAATAAAGGACTATTTATAGCATTATCTATATTTAGACTATATATTAATACACTTTGTTATGGGAGCTAAGCAGTATTAATAATATTTAACGGAAATATCTTATAATTCATACAAGGATAATTAATATAAGCACATAGTTTATTCTAGTTTACAGTTAGCCATGCTATGAAGCCACTGTCATAAAATATCTTCATTTGATTCCAGGAGAAAACAAATCTGATAATGCAACATGCAAGAATTTCGTATTATCAGCTCTAAGATATCACAATCAGTGCAAAACGAACAACGGCGGTGTTTGTCTTATGGGGAAATATCACAATCTTCTCTATATAGCGATAAAATTGGCTTTTGATTGGAGTCTGCAGGACAACGGAGTTGTAGCTGCTTTATTGGACGAGTTATATGCATGTGAAGGAACATTTGAACGAATTTTTTTAGGTAAAGTTAACCTGGTAATAAGTACATGATAGTTAACTAATACTTAACAGTTATTATGAACAAAATACTTTATTAATTTGAAACGATAGCTTAGTTGATAGCGTATTCGGACCCCGTGTTGACGGCCATAGGTATAATTCCTAACAACTGAGACGGTGCGAGGAATATTTTTTTTTTAATCTGTCGACAAGCACCTGTTGGTATGTTGTAGCAGCTGCACTTGAGAACCAGCCCTTCTAACTTTAGCGTGTTTACCATCTTGACCCATATCGTAAGACAAGATTGTAGTCAATCGCTAAAACAAAATATAAAAAAATAAAGATTCAAATCGGTCGATTGAACAGAAGACCAATAGAAAATCACTTTTGCAACTGAAATTATACAGAAATACCATACTCTTATTACAGTATACGTGTAGTAAAGTTTCGAGGACGAGACAAACTTAAAATATTATTAAAAATATACTATTTAAAATTTTCAGGTGCAATATTTGGTACATCAGCTCCATACTTTCTAGCCGGTTGGAAATCCGACTTCATGGATAAAGAGGAAAATGTGCATGCATTAGTTTTCTTCCTGGATCACGCTACAAACGCTTGTTTAGAATACACAAGTGCAGGAAAATCTTATCGTTTCATAGATGTTCGGTTAGAAAGTTGCGGTCAGGCGTCACCAGTAAGAGTTGTCATACAAATGGGTGCTGCAGAAATGTTAATGATATTATTACGATTCGGTGCTAGAGTGACACCTGAATATGCATCGACGAACCCTGTTGAATCAATTCTGGATAGGCTAATGGAATACAATAGGAAGTATCCTTATGAATTGGTGACATGTTTGAAATTGTTCCAGACGCGAATTTTACAGTAGACAAGAATTTTGAAAACCATTTAGGGTTACCTGAAGATTATAACTATCAAAGAAAAATAGCGCTGGAGAAGTATGGAGAGATTCTAGAAGACCATCTAATACCGAGCTCAAGATGCGGGTTGAAGCCGGTGGAGTTAAAACACCTTTGCAGATGTCAGATAAGACATATTCTATGGAAGAATTTTGAACTACCGTTTGGAATTCAAAAGTTGCCTGTACCTGATACTTTAAAACGATATTTGGACTTGTTTGATGATTAATATTTAGAACAATATAGTAATGATTTTGTGAAAGTATGTTTCCTTTTATAAATTAATAGTTAAGGTGCTTTTTGTTGAAAAATAAACTTTTACTTTAATATGATCCCGGTTAACAAGATACAGGCTTTGTCTAGATTCGAAGGCATTGTGAAAATGTATAAAAAATGTAAATTAAATAAATGTTGAAATCCTTATTTGAAAATTAAAGACACGAGCAGTAGAAGACGCTCAATGATATTATAAGTTAAACTATGGAGAATAACAAGTTATCTAATAAAGTGAAAATAAAAGTTAGTTTTTGAAGTTATATTTCTTTTGGCGCGTTAGGGAAAAATTATGAGGGTAATTTAAATTATGTAATTAATTATGTAAATTATGAGGGAAAACCGATACCCTGAAGTTAGCTATAGTCAACACTTTGTTTCTTTGTATTTCTTTATATTAAAACTTTAAATGTATTAAATACCTTTTTTCTATTGTTAGTCTCGTTTTTTCTACAAATGTAGAATATGGCGAGAGATAACATTTTTGAGAAGATTTTTATCTTGTGACGTCAAAGAAGTATAACTTCTAACGCTTGTATATAAGTACACACACTTTTATTATGAATTAAAATATACAAACAATTTGAGGAACTTATATTGGAAATAACTTTAAATAGCTAAGATGAATAATTTTTATTGCAGTTTTTAGTTTGTACGCTGGCGAGCATAATGCCATTTCTTCCAGCTAACCAACTGGTATTGTTATCATGAATAAAAGTTATCGTAGGTAGTGCAAATATAAAAGAAGCGAAGAAAATAAATAAACTAAAAAATATAATTATAAAATAAATTTACCCTTGACGTATATTTAAAAATTATTTAGATGAATGTAGAAGATAATTTATTTTCATTTTTCATTGGACGACAAAAATAACGTGTAAAAGGCACAATCTGACTTATGGAAAGTTAATGTTGGAAGACTATAATTAAGTCTTAAAAATAAAGACAATAATAAATTCTTACTTGTATGTATCTTCGCTGACGTTGATAGTTCCGGGAACTCCAGTAGTCTCACATCGGCTGGTCAAATTAACGGTGTTACCGAAAAGGCAGTAACGAGGCATGCGATGACCAATGACACCTGTTACTACTTCACCAGAATGGATGCCGATCGTTATACCCTGCGATAGGGAGTATGAATAATTGAAACAATAAACCACAAGAAAAGTAATCAACAATATAAAAAGAGTGCGCGTTTCATGAAACTGTAGGACCGACTGTTATAGATATATCATAGATGGCGCCACGTATTCATTTTTTTTTCAATAACTGAGCCACAACGAAGTCCCGTAGTATAAACACTTATATACATTTTGTCACAATTAGATCCTGACAGACGCTTATACATAAGTATGTATAAAATTGTAATAAAATAAATGTATAAATATTCTGTAAGTACAGAAACACGCAAATGCATACCTAACTTACTATAACGCGTAACGAAATTTTGAAGTTATACTTCTTTTGGCACGTTGGGGAAAAACGATGAGAGTAAATTTTTACGATGCGTGCGCACACCGTCACGCCCTGAAGTTAGCTATAGTCAACATTTTGTTTCCTTGTATTTATTGTTTGTATTTCTTTGTATTAAAACTTTCAATGTATTAAATACCTTTTTTCTATTGTTAGTGTCGTTTTTACCACAAACGTAGAATAAGGCGAAAGATAAGACTTTTGAAAATAATTTTATCTTGTTACGCCAAAGAAGTATAAATTCTAACGCGTTTACTTTACACACACACTTTTTTCCCTAGCATGCCATAAGGAATTTTACTTCAAAAAGAATGTATGATTACTATTTAGCTAATGTAAATAAACATATCACTGGATCTTTCAGTTTCTTTGTTTATTACAAATTCCTTTATTCTTTACTGGTTTTATCTACAAGTAGTAATGAGCATTTCAATACGATACTGAACGCGACATTTTTTTAAATACATTCTTTAGTGTTTTCCACAATGTTATCTGATTTTAAATGACAATGTTTTTTTTTATTGTAGCACGGCAAAATGACTGTACTATGCCTGATGGTAAGCACAGTACAATCCAAAAACAATGTCGACCACCGAGTGACATACTATCTATCGCCGGTCACCTCTATCATGCCGGCCTGCAAAAAGCTGGATATGCACAGGCTGATCCCGAAACGCGACCCGCAGAAGCGAATCACTATGGCGGGCTTTTTCTCCGTATACATGGTGGTTGCGACCCAGTCAGGCTGTAAAACCCTACCACCCCGCTTTCGCCATTGCCTCGTTCAGCAGGGTGCACCACGTGCAGGTGAGGTTGGGCTGGGTGTCTCAAGATTTATGATGTTATTCGACACCCTTTACACCCCAAGTGTAGACTAAGATGGTTAACACGCTAAACCTAGAGACGACCGGCTCTGAAGTGCAGCTACCAGAATACATCAACAGGTGACTGGTGACAGATCCTCAACTTAAGGGTTGTAAGCTAGGTGGATTTAGAAAAAACCATACCAACATGCTATAGTTTCATCGAGATTCATACTTTCACCAAAAGCCCCGAATCGGTTGTTTGGATCCAAACTAACGTCTTTCGACTCGGAGTCCAAACACGTTATCAAATAGGCCATCGCTTCAAACTTCACTTACCACAGGTTCACCATCAACAGTAATCGTTTGGGAGAGATCCATCATGTCAAGGGCAAGAAGAGAAATGTGCTTAGCATGAGCGACCTCGTACTCGGGAAGTCCAGATACAGCCATATATTTATCACCAACAGTTTCAACCTGAAAATGTTGTTTACTTTAAAATTAGACTTCTTGTCTGTGTTTCCAAAAGTGGGCCATATCAATGCCCTGGCCACTCCAGGGGTAAACGACAACAGGGAATTACAATGAAAAATTACAATGAAGAAAAAATTGGCGGTACATTAGATGCCAATAAGGATCAACGATAATCATTAATTAAGCAGGCCGTTGATTTCATTTTGGCTTTCAATGAATAAAACAATACATATACACATACTGTCTACTTAAATATTATTTATTTACCATATGATGACATATCTATGTAAATAAATGATAAATAAACATTTTCAAAATCTATTACAGTTGAAGAATTAGAAAAAAGTCAATACGTATTAATATGTTCGCAAAAACTTAGATAACTTAATAACAAATTGGTTATTCCATGTTTCAGGTTCACTCAGATCAATAACAGTTTTTTAGGTAATAGGAATTATAACAAAGTCCCAAAACACATTATCGACTTGCCGGATAGTGAGTTCATGCACCATGTTAAGCGGATTTTTATGTCTAAAGGCTATTAAAAGGTGGATTAATCTGTGGACGATGCTGACGTCTGGAAATGATGCCTCTCTTTGTGTATCCGATAAAAGCGAATGTAACTATCTATGTTTGTGAAAATGTGTATAACGAAAAGATAAACCAGATTGTGTTTCTTCTAAACGACGACGTTCGCTTTTTTCGAACCGGTAGTAGCTATGATGTTCATAAGCACTTTCTCACAGCCTAAATTGAATAGTCTTATTGATTTTTAATAACTGGTAAACAGAGATCTACACAACACCAAAAAATATGGCAAGTGCTCTACGAGGCAAAAAAGTATGGTGACTTATGTCTTATGTAACAACACCCGATTACTTTTAATATAAATAATATAAATAATTTTCAGAAGTTTTTGGCGGCCACTTGGAATTTCTTGTAGTAGATTTTATATTCTATTCATAATCTTGTGTTATTTGACTCTATATTTTGTAATACTGGTGGTGTTTTACGTAATATAGCTTGGTTATATTGTACAAGTGTAGTGGATGGGGAATAATACCACGGAGCATGGATTCTGACTTGCTATAAAAGCTCCGTGGAAATTTCTAACAAGCGGGCCACTAGTGTGTTAGAACATTTTAATGATCGCAACAAACTTATAATACCATTACCTACTCGACTTAGTAGGAACAATCTACTAGAAGATTTGTACAAATAATCTTAAGTACCTACTTTGTAAGCCTTTCGACACTAACCTTGTAAACATTAGCATTCCTTTTAGGATCTGTCAGAACGTCAAATGCAGTATACAGATCGTTCAACATCCTTACAATTTTCATGGCTCCTTTATGATCAGAATTCCTGGCGCAATAATTGGCAAAGCCAACAACACCGCTGAAGAGTAAGGTTACAGTGTCATACCGACGCGCCGGTACTGGCCGATGGTGACGTAATTCAGTTGCCACACTTATTGGCAGAACTGAGTATAGAAGTCTGCAAGATTAAGATTAAAATCTCTTTTAATTAACAAAAAAAACCTTTTTCAAAGATGCAAAAACAAAATTTCCTTTAAATATTATAGTAGAAGTTACTTTGAACTTCCGCCTTGAATTGGAACCGAGTATAGAAGTCAGTAAGATATAGTTTAAAATCTCTCTTAAAATATTCTAATAGTTTTTTTTATATCATAGGAGGCAAACGAACAGGCGGGTCACCTGTTTAAGAGGAGGGTGGAGACGGGATGGGGAGGGGGGAAAGGCAAGTGGGCCACCGGCGCTCTCACTGACCGAAAGAAACGCAACAATGCAAGCACTGTTACTTTACGTAGGTTTTCTATGAGAGGGTGGTACTACCCCGCTCGAGCCGACCCATTCATGCTGAAACCAGTAATAGCTTCAGCGTGGCTTTACCACCTACAAACGTTTAATTATCTTATAAACATGAAATAAAACCTATTCAAAAACAATATTTTATTTGCGCGAGGTGTATCTGAAAAAGTAAAATTTGAAACTAGTAATAGATAATGTTACTTGGTCCTTGGTTAATGTTAGCTTCAACCGTCAACCTTTGGACAGGTGGAAGTGCAAAGTAAGTTTCATTATAATATTTAATTATGGAATTCCGCAAAGTAACGCCTTTATCAATCAAATATTCCTTTTGTTGAAATTTAAAATGAACGTATATACAAATTACATTGTGAACCCATAAATTTCTTGACATTTAATGTATGTCCGTAAAAACTTTGAAAATCTGCATTTTGTAAAGGACCGGCATGATCTAAATACTAGAAGCTGTGACAAACTGGTCATTCCACGTTTTAGCAAAACCAGTAATAGATTCTTAAGTAATAGTGTTAGGTTTTACAATAAAGCCCTAAAACATTACCGATTTGCCGGACTATAAATTTAAGCGCCATGTCAAGCGGGTTTTAGTGTCGAAAGGCTACTATAGAGTGGATCAATACGTGAACGATGGTGACGTCTGGAATTGACTCCTGTCTGTGCATCCACTAAAAACGGTATTGTGATGTATAATGTATTCGAAATATATATATGTTAAAAAGAAGTACCCGATCGAGTTTCTTGCCAGCTCTTCTCGATAACTGGGTTGTTTTCCGAACCGGTGGTAATTTTTGACATTCATAAGTGCCTTATTAGGGCCTTAACTGAATAAAGTATTTTTGATTTGACTGATATTAGTAGAATAAGAAATTGGTTGGCGGTCTTATAATCGACAGGAGTGAATTTTTTTTTTACCCAATACAGAATATGCTAATCAAACTTTATTACTATCTTTATGAAGTCTTCCTCTAGAAAAACAAGTAACATTAAATGATGTATACACAATCCTTGCCTGTCAGTTTTTTGTTTCTCCGAATCAAGTTCCCGGAAGGTTTGCTGAAGCTTATCAGTCAGAACTTCTAGGTTCTGCGTGAGCTTGTAGTCAGCTTCAAACTGTTCAGACATGAGTACCAAGTCCCGAGTGGCATCATGGAGAGGGATATCCGAAATGCAGAGACCACGACTGTAAACATAAATAGATGTACGGTAGAACCTCGATAGGACAAACCTCGTTCAAGTAAAAACCTCTATAATTTCAAAAAATAATCTGCTCCTCCCCCCCAATACCTTTATTACTGAAAATACGCACCATCTACAACCTAAACTAATGATTTCGGTATCAGCCTTTAGTTACTGCTTTAGTTGACAAGCTGTATAACATATGCTATATGCTGTCTGCTGATGTGTAGTGAAAATGCGAGTGTAACATAAACCCTTGATAAATTAAAAACACTATAACTTCAGATATTTTGTGTTTCCCTTGGGTTTTCTTGTAATGAGGTTTTACTGTAATAGCGTAAACGTCACCAACGATTTTTACTGCTAGAGCTCTAAAACCTGTTGCTCTCTTTTATTTAACGAGCCAGATAATGTCTTTGATAAATTAACATATAATTAATAAATTAATATTATAAGATAATAACCTAACAAAAATGACTATATGATTAATTAATACATAAAAAAAAGGCAGCACTGAAGAATATGAGAAAGAGAGGAGAGAATTAGAAAGATATGCCCTAAGCTTAGCACCGAACTTTTCGCCCAGCAATAGCACGGACTAGCCACGAATGAATTCAAGGATTCCTAAGAACTTCCTTTATTGGTACGCATTACCATGTGGAATCCGTCACACCTAATCGGTCTGATTGACTGGGATAATTTAGATACAAACAATATGTTGATCTTTAACTGGAATAAATATATGATAATAACTTAGCTCGAAAATATACTTACCGAGTTAAATCATCCAAATTTGTCACACTCGGATAACACTGGAATACGACCACGTCTGTCTCTGGTATATACAGCATTTGACCCTATAGTACAGTTCACAATTACATTTTACGTTTAAATATCTTTGTTTTTAAAAACATATTTGTTGAAAGTGAAATTTCATCTATGTCATCTAGCTGGTTAGAACTCGTCTATTGTGCGGATTTTTTTTTAACTGGCTACTTACTCTATTGGCCTAGCTAGGCCTTAACAGCTTCACCGGACTAGATATCCAGCGGCAGCGTTTTCGGACCAATAGAACATACAGACCTTCAAGATACGAGCCTACTCCTTCCTCAAAGACCGGCCGGAGTTTTTGACGAGATCTTTAATGTATTTATTTCATAGCAGACAAACGAACAGGTGGGTCACCTGATGTTAAGTGATCACCACCGTCCATATACACTAACAACACCAGGGGAGTCGAAAATGCGTTGCCAGCCTGTGTTTGAGGGAAGGGGAAGGAGGGGGAGAGGAGAGAGAAGGTGAGATGGGCCTCTGGCGCTCTCACTGACCGAACGAAACGCAACAATTCAAGCACTGTTACTTCAAGTCGGTTCTCTATGAGAGGGTGGTACTACCCCGGACGAGCCGACCCATTCATGCTGAAACCAGTAATAGCTTCAGCGTGGCTCTACCACCTACAAAATGTCATAATGTCAATAAATTTGAATGTCATGTAGTGGACTTTATATTTTATTTATAATCAAGTGTTATTTGGCTCTGTATTTTGTAATATTATTGGTGGTTTACGTAATATAGTTTGGTTATTGTGCATGGATTCGGAATTGCAACAAAAACTCCCTGGAAAGTTCTAACAAGATGGCCACCATCTTGTCAGTTCATTGAATTAACGCAAGAAACTCGTAATATCTTGTAAAATGACGCATCTTTGCTGCCCCTCGCGTCGCAGAAACCTATGGGCTGTAGTGATCACTTAACATTAGCTAACCCACATTCTCCTTCTATAAAGAAATATAAAAAAAGTATTAACGGAAACCTCACCTCATATTTTAATATCTCTATATATCATATTTCTATATATCAACGATCCACGTGTTTTTGTGTTTGTTAATTACAGATTGACTACATTCTCCTTTGTTCTTTATAAGCTACTAGCTTTTACCCGTGACTTCGCTTTGATTTTATCTATCCCTTGGTTGTTATACATGATATTTGTGTGAGTAGTGAATGCGTGAAAGCATAACAAACTCACTTAGCAATTATAATATTAGTTAGGATGTAATTCATTATCAAACGTCTCAAATATGATTTTCCTTCCTACCTTAAGACGAAGGGATGCTATTTCCTCATGATGGTCATCAGCAACTGTCATCTCCTCAGGCTTAGTTTTGAGCACATACACCGTATTGATATGTGCTAATACGTTAGCAAAGGTCATTTCCAAATGGGGTCGCACCTTAAAAATATGTTTTTTATGGATAACGCCTAAATACATTGGAACTAGAAGTTATAGCAAAATACACAAAGTTGTAAAGAAAACTGTCTAACAAGTACGTACAGCTATTAAAACACTCTAATAGGCGAGTAACGGTGTATTATTATCCTAGGAAAATTAATTTCTCGGACAAGCTCTAGAATCACTACTATTCTGTGTTTTCTTCAGATTTTGATGTGAAACATTTATAGGCGCGAGTAAACCTGATTGTTACATTTGCAACCCAATTTGTATAAACATAAGATTCAAATTGTTTTGTCGGCTACTAGATCTACTAGTGTTACACGGCACACGGTGACGGCCTAGTGCCCTTTGATAAATGCCACCAAAAACACCGCGCCTGCAATAAAATAAATATAGTCATTATTTTATGGAACAAATTTATAATGCTTTATCTTTTCATTATGCCATAGCTGATTTCTATCGTAATCTGTTGTTTTAGGCATATAACTTATACAAAACAATTTAGATGTGTCACATCTGCCAGGCGTCCCGTGACGGATCAATTTTTTAATTAATACTAGGAATACTAGTGGGATTCAAATCTATATCGATTAATGCAGAATCAGATACAGTTTGCTGTCTGTGAGAGATCAGGTCTTTATTGATTGTAATAACGATATAAAAGTAATATTGTAATTCTTAATAGGGATAATTATGTAATATATTACAATACTAAATGTGTACTAATTTTTGTATAAATATTTAATTTATAATAAAAAAATCCCTTGTAAAATTATGTTGTTGTTGTTTGGCGAAACTTTGTTTGAACGCTGTCGATTACACGTGCTCGAGATAAACGTATTGTAATAAAATACGGCGTAGAAGTAGACTAGATTGTGGAAGGAATATAGGATACTCCTACGAACTTGTTAGAAATTTATTACTTGAATTTATTTATTTATTGAACACCAACACAATGTACACTGATCATTATTAAAATAATACACGCACAATTTGTAACGGTAAGTGTCATCGTAATTAGAGGTGTAGACTGCATGCTTAGTCTGACAATGAGCAAACAGTTAGGGTTACAAAACGAAATTAAGATATTCACTGAGTTTACTTAATATTATACATTAAGAAAATTAATTCGGTAAACAAACTCAAACAATATTTGGAATATAGTAGCAAATCATTAATAGACATTGTAATATTTGTTAGCTGTCATACATGATGGAGGCAGTAAAAAAAAACAAAAACATTACATCTGAGAGGAATTTGAGATTTCATGCAGAATTTTATATGATCAATTGGAAAAATTAAAATTAAAAGAAATAAAAAAATAAATAATCTAATATAATGAGTATACGGGCAATAACAATTAGACAATTACTCCTTTTAGGTTCCTTTCTAAACATGGCGATGTTTACTGCGAATAAGCCAACATTTGTATTTTGTTTCGATGTACTGTTAAACTCGCGAGTTAATCTGTTAATGGTGCGTTTTTACCTAGGTTATTACTGTGAGTTTCTTTGATGATACTTATAAATCTTGTAGATCTAGGGAGTCTCGTGGGTATAGCAAAGTTGAGGTTTAACTTAATCACAAAGGTACATATAATCAAAATGAAAATCTAACGTGTCAGTACTTTTTAGATCTTTGTGAAAAAAATTGTTGCAGATGTCTTGGAATGAGTAATAAAATACATTTCAATCACTCTTAAAAATGTTTGTTTGTCTGTATGTCTCTTTGTTTGAACACGCATCCCTGTTACCTACTACGTTCACGATAAAAACAAGGAAACTACAAAGTATAACTCGAGTAACATTTACTCTTTGTTTCATTAAAATCAATTCCTCTATCACAAATCATTGTAACTTTAATGACGACGCGACTTAAGTACGAGAGAATAGTAGACAAGTAGATGGAGTTAATACATTTAGATGATTTTATTAATGATTATTTTCTTACATAAGGTTCAGTTAGCAGTTAACAGCTGATCAATAAGTAGATGGTCTGAATAAATTCATACATTTTATTAATCACTGGTTTTTTACATAAGGTACCACGCAGACGAAGTTGCGGGAACAGTCATACAATAATATATTCAAAGTAACACATATTTTTTTTAATTGGACAGTCGTTAAATTTACTCACTGTATCTAAAACATCGGTTATCTTGCAGCCAGGTCGCGTGACTCTGGGCATCAGACGGGAGACGGTGCGACCGGCTTGCACGATGTTTAGCTCTCGGTCGAACATGAGATGAAATGGAAAAACTCGGCAGAATGTTGCCGGGCTCACTTTTGGCTCTGAAAGTTTATGATATAAATGCACAATATAATAAGAGCCGAGTTGGCGACATGTATGGTTTAAGTATATATAAGATGGGTCTAGTTATAATAAAGATTTGACTAAAATATCGACAGTATAATTTTGTTAAATTTCGAGATATGATTCTTTTTGTGAGAGGTGAATGACCTTTAGAATATTTTTATTTAATTTTTATTCATAAAATAATTAACTTTTGCGTTTTATTAGCATTTAAAATAATGTAACAACACATCATATATTTATATTCGAAAGTAGGTTCAATAATTATGTTAAAATTAGGTAATAAATAGGTTCAATAGTTTGAGAGATATCATTATTTTTCTGACTTTCACATATATTTACTGTTTATTATACGTTACTGTTGAAGCATTTTATTTTTTGTTAGAAATATGCACAATAATATTGTGACAATCGTGCGGCAAAGGGGATAAAGCGTTTCTAAGTATTTTAAATATTTCTATGGAAATAGGGCTGTTAACTTGTCATACTGTAAGAGTATAAATTCAAACTTTACTTTTTCAATCATCGTTATCAAAGTTAAAATTTCTTATGTTGACTATAAAAGTGTTTCATGTTCCTCCCTATTAGTCAAATTAAACATTTAAATGTTATGCTATGTTTTGATATAAAAATTAATAACTTACTACGTTAAGTGGCAACACAGAAAAAAATGTCTTTCAAATTTACCCATAAATTGCTATCGATAATTATGTAATAAACTGGAGTTTTTGCTGAGATCTTAGAATATCATGTCGTGGATTTTATGTGTTATTTAGCTCTATATTTTGTAATATTGGTGGTGTTTTACGTAATATAGTTTGGTTATTATGCACAAGCTAAATGAATGGGACAGTACCAAACTCCCTGGAAAGCTCTAACAAGACGGCCACCATCTTGTTAGTTCATTGAAATGATTGTAAGAAACTTATAATATTGTTACCCACTTGACAATAACACCAATAATCACTAGAAAATTGATTGCCAAAAATATAATAAAAAAAAACGTAGTAGACAATTATATGTGTACCTATTCTATTAATTACCTTGCTCTGTACAAACACGAAACTAACAATATAACTAATACTAAATTTTCCACAAATAAGAAACATACCACCTTAGAGTAAGAATGAGAAAGAGAAAGGCATGTATTAAATTTAAATATATTATTATCGGTATTTTCCCCAACAAGAAAAAGGAATTAATTATCTGATGGAATTTATTATTTACTATTATATCTAAAGATTGGCGGTGTTATTACAAAAAAGTTAAATACGTATTGAACCCTGGCTTTAAAAAGGTCTTATATTAAATGCACCGCGGTCGCTGAATGTTCGCCATCTTGTTCTTTTGTCTCGCTTTAGTTACGTTAGGTTAGACTTGCGAAAAGGGATAACGGTGCATTTATTAGGAAACTTTTTTAAACCAAGTGTTTAATACGTATTTAACTTTTTTGTAATAACACGGTGGAGGTTTTATCTCGAGTAAATATACAGTTTTAGTATTTTTAAACGTTTGAACTAATGTAACAAAATGACAAAAAAATTGGCAACTCCAGTGTGACCAGAATATAAATATTGCGCTTACCCAAAGAAAGAGTTTCAATCTCTGCAATTTCAGGGGCAGATACTCTCCCAACTGTCGACGTTTCAGTAATCAGGTACTGTACGTGGTCGCATTCTTCCTTTGTCTTGAGAATCTCCACTTTTACCTCAGTATTGTGGAGTTTACTTGCCACCGTCTAAATAGTTTTAAAGAATACATTTTTGAATCATTCATTTATACGTATTCTACTACCTTTGTTACAGTCTTCTATACAAAGAAAAATTGAAGAGTATGTTTGTAATGTTAAATAACATATTTATACTAAATTGATATGAAATAAAGGAGTAATCTAGACTATTTATATTTTAGAAAAAAATAGGGTGCTGTACCCTATGACAAATATAATAAAGCGTGTACCCAGTGTACCCCTCTATAGGTAAGAGCCCGGTGGTCACCTTCCGCCGGGCGGACCGTTGGGGCAGCTATATAAGGGGAGTAGCTCAGTTCGATCCCTAGCCGCCTCAACAATACGGTCGAAAGTACACCGTGGGGTTTTAGTCCGTGAGACTTGGACATAACCCACTCTCTCCCCCGGGAGGGTGAGTATTCATAAGGACCTCTTCCGTCCACGTTCATACTGTTTTGGTTATACAAATTAAAATTAACCTAATAGTCGTGAACTTCTCTATTAATGGTACCATTTTCATATTTTATCGTATACCATCATTCGTTTTCTTATCTGTTCTACTTTCTCTTATCAATTTTTTAATATGAATATTGATAGCATTTTAAAATTTTTTCTAATAAATAATTTATTATACTCACTTTCACAATCCCAATAACTATGTGTTCCAGTCCAGGTCTATCAGAATAATAATGAAGCACCAGAGCTCCATCTTCGGGCCTCTCAGTACACCTGAACGATGGTGATCGCATCCCGGGATATAAAGTTCCCAAATGATCATGTAAGCCATCCAAATTCTGTAACATTGCTTTTTGTTGTTGCTATAAAGTGACAAACAGTCCGACCGATGCTGATTGATCATAGTGTACAATTATACAATCAACTTCAAAATTATTACAGTTGCAGATCAGTTTTATTAAGTTGGTACTGAGCACAGAGTTCGAACACTATCGAGTACCGGTATGTTATATTTTAGCTATACCTTATAGTATGGAAATAAGATTATTATTCAGAGCCTTTTTTTTTTACGTGGAGAGAAAATCCATCATGGACTGTCAGGCCCCCGGGGGAGGGCCTGAGCTGAGTCGGCCGCCAACGGCGTGCTGAGATGCAGCTGCCGGTGCTTTTCGGCGACTTTAACCGACTAAAACTCCACGGCAACCCGTACGCCGCGCTATGGAAGTGTCGCGGGAAAGCGTGAGCAAGCTCCGCAACACCCCCGGCGGCAGGCGCTTTCACGCCACACCCGGCTGAAGCAGCCCGGCAGCCTATTCCTATAGAGCCTAGCAGTTTATTCTAATCAAAGCACAGTAGTGCTGTTCACAAGTAATAACAGAAAACATGTTAAAGAAAGAGGCTCGTGCGTCTTCGACCCGTGTCTGTACGAAAAACCGTCGCGAGCTCTCTGGGCAGATTGGTGGCACAGAGTAATAGGCGGTTGGCGCCACAGTTTTTCTTCTATTTTCTTCTAGCAGACTATTACTGCTATTGTCAAGTGAGTAATAATATAACAAGTTTCTTGATATAATTTTAATGAACTAACAAAATGGTGGCCATCTTGTTAGAACTTTCCTAATCCATGCTCCGTGGTATTATTCCCAATCCATTTTACTAGTGCATAATAACCAAACAATATTACGTAAAGCACCACCAACATTACACAATATAGAGCCAAATAACACAAGATTATGGATAAAATATAAAGACCACTACATGGTATTCGAAGATTTCGCCAAATACTCGGCACCACAATTGGCGCGAAGATTCGGCGTCTAACTGTCGCACGCGCATGCGCAGAGTCGTTTTGCTACCTGATTCGCACAGGCGCGCAGACATCCATAAGAAGCGCGGTATAGCGGCAATGGCGCGGGTTGGTTTGCTATATAACTAAATTAAATAATATAGCCTATGTACATCAGAATAATGATATACCCTAACTAATATTATAAATGTGAATGTGAGTTTGTTTGTTTGATACTTTTACGCGCCTTAAATAATAAACCAATCATCGTGAAAGTTTGCACAGGTTATCATGGGTACTGACCAGGACATAGAAAAAAAAGTACTATACCCAAAGGATAAAAAAACATACTTAATTAAATTAATACAGGTGTAACTGCGACTAAACACGACCATATAACTTCACATAAAATTATATTCTATTTACATACTTGTAAAAAATCCCGTGGCGTAGCTCCCAGTACTTGTAAGATCTTATCATAACCTGAGTCTTGGCAGAATTCAAAAAAGGTTTTTCCAAACAATTCCAGAATTGCATCCGCAGGTATTTCTAAAAGTAATATACAGAACATTTTAATGGGTTTTGGGATTGCTTGTAATCTATATGTATACTAATATTATAAAGAGGTAAAGTTTGTGACTTTGTGAGTTTGTGAGGTTGTAAGGGGTAATCTCAGGAACTACTGGTCCGATTTGAATAATTATTTCAGTGTTATATAGCTCAGTCATCGAGAATGGTTATAGGCTATCATCACGCTAAGGCCAATAGGAGCGGAGCAACAATGAAAAATGTTTTAAAATCGGGGTATTTTTTCCTTTTGAGAGCTTCCGCTGCGTCTTAGCCCAAAATAACTATTCCACGCGTACGAAGTCGCGGGCAGAAGCTATTAACTAATTATATCATCTATAATAATATTATAAAGATGTAAAGTTTGTGAGGTTGTAGGGGGTAATATCTGGGGAGTCGGAGAAAAAATCGTCGAACGAAAACGTTTCTTACGTACGCTGCCTTAACTATTAGAGATATATGATTGAGTTCTAGACAAAAGTTGTAGCTTGATAATGCCTATTACCGCCCAACGAAGTGGGCACGGGTCGACTAGTCATATTTAAATTGAATCAAGTGCAGCTGCCTGAACACACCTAAAGGCACTTAGTGGCATATTCTTAACTTCAAGCATGTAGCTAGCTAATCGAGTATTAGGGATTTTATCACCATGACATGGTTTTATCACATTATTATCCGTCAACTAATATTATTTTTGGGGCATTTCACGGACAACGAAAAAAAGATGGGGTTCTGAAATTCATTCATATTCAACCTAATTGGACTGCTAGTAGGTGTGAATATGAATACACAAAATTTCTTATAAAAGTTGCTATTTTATTAAAATAAAACTTTTAGATACGACTAGGAGAGAACTGGACGACAATGCAACGGAAGTCCGTTACGGCAATATGGCGGCACGTTTCTGTACCATCCGGTTAGATAGTAATTAAACATAGCCAAAACTTCTATTAAATCATCATTAATTTAATTCGTTACTTATTATAGTAATCTGTTTCTATATTTTATTTACTTTATAACAAAAAGTTGCTAATAATATTTTCCGTGTAATTTAAGTTCCGATTTAGCTGATAAATGACACTACAGATAATGAATCTTTGATTTAATTTGTTACTTAATTATATTGAAACCCGATGGCAGCACGGTCGCGCGCCCATTTAATTATACATAATTAATTCTATTGTATGATATTTATTATTATTCAATTTAATATATTTAGGTAATTTTTTTTCAAAATTTTTTGATTAATTTGCTTTTTAAACTATTTATTGACAAAATCAAAAATATTTAAAAAGATTTACTTCAATAGCGCGTGACGGTTACACGCACTCATGTTTTCACTATACGACTGTAGTGTAAAGAGAAGATTTTGTATCAATTTTTTTTTGTTAGTACGGGCGGTAGTTAGTATTAATTAAAACTTACTTAGTACTTCGACAGCTGCTGTTATTAAGTTATAAGTTATCTCGTCTTCGTATATTTGGCGCACCAGGAAACTTCCTTCCATTGACACATCAGCTTTCTTCCTGAAAATTATTCACGGTTAGTCTTTTGATAATATACCATCCGCCTTATCAGAATTTACTAAAATACTTAAGAAAACAGTAGAAGATTGATGTGCGACTATGGAAATTAAATTTTAATCTCTTGTAATTTGATAGAAAGAATCTATCGTTGTCGCACTATGAAATGAAGAGCGAGAGAAACAACTGCAGTTTAGGATAATTAAACTTAAATAAATCATGATTTCGTATACCTTGACTAAAACTGATCTGATTTAAGTTCTTTAACATGATATTACGGAAGAAATTATACTATAGTCGAAATAGCGTTATTTATTACCCTAATCAATACTAATATTATAAAAAGGTAAAGTTTGTGAGTTTGTGACGTTAAAGGGGGTAATCTCAGGAACTACTGGTCCGATTTTTTAAATTCTTTCAGAGTTGTATAGCTCAATTATCCAGGAAGGATATAGGCTATATATCATCACGCTAAGATCAATACGAGCGGAGCTACATTGGCGAATGAAGAATGTTTCAAAATCGGGTTTCTTTTTTCTTTTGAGAGCTTCCGTTGCTTGTTAGCGTTAGCCCAAAGTTACTATTCCGCTCGAATGAAGTCGCGGGCGGAGGCTAGTAATATATAAATTAATATATAATATTATTAACAATTTTTACGACTCACTTAATCGTTTCCCATGTTTCCTCGTTGAATGTTTTTATAACAAGTAATTCGAGGGCGTAATTTACGAAGCCGTACTGTAAACGAAATAAAAAAATTAATAATACACGTATATAATAAGATATATAATAATTTAGTTCAAGATCTCTTACCATATTGAAGATTTTCTACGGCTGAAACAATTGAAAAATATATTTTAATATTTAATGTTTTTATTTGTAATGGTCATATTAAAATTAAGGCTGTGCGAATATTCGAATTAACGAATTATTCGATACAGAATCGTACCGAATAATTCGATTCGAAATTCGAATAATTCCGACTATGCAGATCGTTCAAATAATTTCAATTATGCGAATAATTCAAATTATGTTAATCTTTTTAACTAACTATCATTATTATTTTACATAGTATAAAACAAAGTACCCTACCGCGTCTGTCTGTCTGTCTGTTCGCGATAAGCTCAAAAACTACTGAACGGATCTTAATGCGGTTTTCTCCAGTAAATAAAGTGATTTATGAGGAACGTTTTGGTATATAATTTGTCAAGGATCTTTTTTTTAACTGTAGCAGGGCCAAATCTGTACATTAAATATTTTTTGAAAATTTTGATAGGGGTAGGCTTTGTTGTAGATATAGAAGCCAAAAATAACCCTTTTAAAATTTTTGTCTGTCTGTCTGTCTGTCTGTCCCTGTGAACGCGCATCACTCTGAAAGTACTGAACCGATTTTGACGAAACTTGGCACAGTGATAACTAATGTTACGAGATTACATTTAGGATATTTTTTTTCTCATAAAACGCAAGGGATTCTCCAGGATCTGCCTGTTTGTCTGTCCCTTTAAACACGTATTACTCTGAAAGTACTGAACCAATTTAGACGAAATTTGGCACAGTAATAACTAATATTACAAGGTTACATCTAGGATACTTTTTATCTCATAAAACGCAAGGGATTCTCCAGGATAACGGACGAAACTAAAAAAAATGTAGTTCATGATATTCTTGACGAATTTTGATAAATTTTTCTTTGTGCTATATATAGCAGACAGATTAGCTAAAAAATTAAGCTATATTTCCATATGCTACTTAAAAAAAAAAAACCAAAGAATTTGAGCACCGTGTTTTGAACCGTGGGCCCCGTTGAAACATATAAAGTCCAGTTTCGTCTACGTAAATGTTTCATATGTGGTCGATAATTACGTACAGAAATGTCATGTAGGCGTAGCTCAGTTGTAACTGGACTTTATATGTTTCAACGGGGCCCACGGTTCAAAACACGGTGCTCAAATTCTTTGGTTTTTTTTTTTTAAGTAGCATATGGAAATATACTATAATAAAACTGTAACAAAGCCAAATCTGTACATTAAATATTTTTTTAAACTTTTGATCGGAGTAGACTTTGCAGTTTTTGTCTGTCTGTCTGTTTTTCTGTCTCTGTGAACACGTATCACTCTGAAAGTACCTAATATTACAAGGTTACATCTAGGATACTTTTTGTCCCATAACATGGAGGGAGTTCTGCAGGATGAGGAAAAACAAAAATTTGTGGTTAATGTAACTAGACTTTTTTGCGACACCTTAGTGCAAGAGCCAGCAACGTTGGAAGAACGAGAATTTTAGAAAAGTTGGTTCTTTAATATGAAGATATATTATGCCCTTCCAAACACGATTCAGGATACCTGGTAGCCAGTTAACGTTGTATTTTTTAATGCGAATTACACCTTTACAGATCAACATTTTGATTTATAAATAATTTAAGGAACATTTTTTATCAGTAACTTTTATAAGTTTAACGTTTATACGTTATTAAAAAACATGAATTTTTCACTGCCAGACAATTTTCTTATTGACAATAATGTGCCTGGTGATATTCTTTATAAACAAAATAATTCATTTCAAACCATTTTATGTTTTCCCTTGCAAAGAACATATTTCATTTTGTGAACCAGGCTCTTCCACAATTATGGCTATCTTTATTATACAGCCAGTGTTGCGCTAAGCTAGAGTTATAACTAAGTTATTCTATACATAGGTTTTGGTAGGGGGTAGAGCCACGCTGAAGCTATTACTGGTTTCAGGATGAATGGGTCGGCTCGCCCGGGGTAGTACCACCCTCTAACAAAAAGCCGACGGGAAGTAACAATGCTTGCATTAGTGCGTTTCGTTCGATTAGTGAGAGCACCGGAGAGGCCCACCTCTCTTCCCCTTCCTCCTCTCCCCTTCCGCTTCCTCCCCCTCCAACACAGGTTGGCAAGGCACTTACGACTCTCCTGGTGTTGCAAGTGTCTATGGACGGTAGTTATTACTTAACACCAGGTGACCCACCTGTCCGTTTGCCTCCTATGACATAAAAAAATACATTATATTTTTAATTTACCCTTTTTTATGTTGAAATAAAATAATATTAAAAAAAAGTATGTGTGTGTACTTATGTACACGCATTAGAAGTTATACTTCTTTGGCGTAACAAGTAAAAATCTTTTCAAAAATTTTATCTTGCGCCTTATTCTACGTTTGTAGAAAAAACGACACTAACAATAAAAAAAAGGTATTTAATACAATGAAAGTTTTAATATAAAGAAATACAAACAACAAATACAAAGAAACAAAATGTTGACTATAGCTAACTTCAGGGTGTCGGTTTTTCGTGACGGTGTGTGCGCGCAACGTAAAAATTTACTCTCATCATTTTTCCTCTCTCTCTTTTTATCTGTCACGACACCTAACCTACTGTACATAGAATCTGCGTCATCACAATACGTAAAAATAAAATTAAATAATCATCTCTACCACTTACTTTATCATAACTATATTCTACTTGTATCAAAACTTTTTCACACTCCATTATGTTTAAAAAAACTATAAATATGAAAAAAAATATATACAATATATACATACATATAATTTTCATTACAATAGCAAACCAACTCAAGGATTACCTTTTGATGTATTAACTTGACTATCCCAGATCATTCAGTGTTTAATTTATTATTATTTATTTTATAAATATTTTTATCGTTTAATTTACAATTGAACTTTATCAACTTGATATTTTATGATGTAAACTATACTGACTCTATAGTAAACATCTACAAAAAAGGGAAAGTAATTTGGTTCCAACTGGTGTCCATAGACCCCTCAAGTTATTTTTTTACGTTACCTCCAATATATGTAGGTTAATTTTTATCTTAATTGAACCCCGTAGATGACGCTACGAACGGGTTCTAGGCTTATTTTAAAAGATTTCTCACATACCGTCTGGGTACATGTTTGAGTGAGCCCCTTGATAGTTTGGATTTACAATTGGAAACGGTAGGTGTGGCTGCAATCGGGTTTTAGGTTTAAAAATACAATTGAAATCGTAGTCCGGTGAAGCTGTGAAGACCCCACCAGGTCAATAGCGTAGTCAGTTCGAGAAAAAAAAAACAATTGAAATTGGTGATAACCGTTTTGGTGCAGACGAAGTTGCACGGGTCAGCTAGTATATAATATAGTAATCAAATACTAAATCATCATTAACATACAAATTTAGTTCAATATATTAGTATGTCATTCAAAGGAATTTGAATTAAACTAGTTTGAAAATTTATAAGAAGTAAGAAAGATCATTGTGTATCTTATAAAATTTTGTAATTTAAGTTTTTATGCAGAAACGTTAATTGGGAAATATTGTATCTTTTCTTATAGTTAGAAGTTTAATAATTCTTACTATTTTATCAAATACTCGATTTGTTCAATGTATTAGGATGGTTTGAGTAGTCATTCGAATTTAAAATTGGTAGGTGGTAGAGCCACGCTGAAGTTACTACTGGTTTCAGCATGAATGGGTCGGCTCGCCCGGGGTAGTACCAACCACCCTCTCACAGAAAACCGACGTGAAGTAACAGTGCTTGCAATGTGTGAAGATGAATTCCCACTCGAGGACGAACGGTACGATTGTGAAAAGTAGCCACAGGCATAAGGTTGAACAATACCTCGGAACACAACTCATTATACCCATTATATATTATTCGTTTCACGTATTATTCGCACACCCCTAATTAAAATATAATTAAGTTTAGTTCATCAGTAGTAAAAATAAAAGCAGTCCCGGATTTAGGAGTCCAAAGTGGACCCGTCCACACGGTAGTTTTAGGGGGAGAGAAACTCATACCGTGTTATTACAAAAAAGTTAAATACGTATTAAATACTTGGTTTAAAAAGGTTTCGTAATAAATGCACCGCGCTCGCCCGAGGAAAGTTCGCGTTATCCTTTTTCACAAGTCTAACCTAACGTAACCAAAGCGAGACAAAAGAGCAAGATGGCGAACATTCAGTGACGAGACCTTTTTAAAGCCAGGGTTCAATACGTTTTTAACTTTTTTGTAATAATACCGATAATGTAATAAGATTAAAAATAAAAAGACTTGCACCACAAAGCGCCTATTATACGGAAGCCTGGTTAACTCATCGTTCACTTGTAAGAAGTCGCCTCACAAGCGCACACCACAAATAAACTCATGGACCGGTGCACCGATGAACCTGTGGATTCGATTTGAGATTTGCCGTGACAATAAGTTTGCCGTTTTTTAGGTAATAGTGTTAGATTTTATAACAAAGTCCCAAAGCACATTGGAGATTTTCCAGATAATACATTCAAGTACCATGTGAAGCAGGTCTTAATGCATGAAGGATATTGTCGGTTGGTGGTGGTGACGTCTGGAAATGACGCCTGTCTCTGTGCATCCGCCAAAAATTAATGTAACTGTAAGTATTAAAAGATAAAGCAGATCGAATTTCTTGCCGGTTCTTCTCGATGACTGGGTTATTTTGGATTTTTTATTTAATTGATTTAATTTATTATATTTAATCCACGGGAAGTTCTGTATCTATAGATCTATCTATAATAACAATATCGATACAGCCGCTTTATAGATCGCAAAGACAACTCTAGACACTTCGATTTTATTTACATACATATATATATATAGGTAGATTAATCATATACTTTGAATTGATGTTACTCTGTGTTATAAAGTTATCAGTATTTTGTTAATAAGGTACCTCCAAATAATAGAATGGTATATGTATTCTGTGTTACTTCTTTGCAAAAGTGTAACTAATGTGCCGATCATATTTGTAAAACGGTCTACAATATAAAAACGATATCGAACCAAATTATTACTCCCATGGAAATAAATCATTGGTAAAGGCTTCTGCGATGTCAATTATAGATATGTCAAATAATCTCACGTCCAATTAACATTAATTATAACCTACTTTTTATATTACCAACAAATAGAATATAGATGGCATAACACGCAGAACCATTAGCCTAGAATATGTATTTACTCTATTGTATAATAGATGGCGTGAGTTGTACATTACATCTATTAGCATTGTAGGTAATCTAAATCACGGAGCAAAATATTTAATTGAATTATCTATAAAACACATTATTAGCTTTTTAATTGGACTATAATCAGTTTATTTGGCATTTTAAAAACATTTCAATATAAGAATTTGAAAATTACAATATTTTCTTGAAATATATTAAAGAGAACTTTTTACAATATAATAATTATAAATATAACTTACACATTATACCAAAAATAAGCAAACAAGAAATTAAATTACCACCTTATTAGGTACAGTTATCAAAGTTCTAATTTATATTGAAATCATATATAGTAAATAAACTTACCTTTAATAGTTATGTGCAGTGACCGTGATGTTTTTAAATCTTCGTTTTAGCGATACGAATGAAACCTTACAATTTTAACACGTAATATTTTTGTATTAACGAGCGCATTCCCACTAACACACCAACCGCGCCGAAAGCCTGGCGCAAACTGACGCACCGTTGAAGCAACCAATAGTAACGCGAGACGAAAAGAGAAAATTGAATATTTTTTTACGGAAAACTATATTCTCCTTGTGTCAAAATTGACTTTAATAAGTAAAAATTATGATAATCCCTAAAATTGTATTGATAAACAAGATATTAAAATGGTTTCGATTCAATTTACAAGTGACATCTGCCGTAATATTAACTAACTATTTAGTTTTGACTATTCCCACATAGATGTCAGTAAATGTACATACTATAGTTTATTTTATATTTAATCCTTCTTTAATGTCTTGAAGCAATAATGGAATTCGAGTTTGTCGGAATGTTTATTTATTTAGTACATCATTGACACATCAGCGAGGTTCTCACAAAATAATACATATATCTAATAATCCACAAGTTTAGGACAGTATGACGCGTCTTTACAGATTTGCATATCTTGCGCCACATTTTATTTCAGCACTATCTTAATAAAATAAATTGAATGTAAATTGTAATTTAACAACAAATCAATATGCGTATAACTTAAATAGATCTGACCGATATTTCCTGAATGTGCAGTGAAAGATGTCAATATCATTGCCATTAATTTCACTATACAACTGTTCCATACGAACGAGAGGCGAACAGAGATGTTTATTCTTAAAAACATTTGAGAAAAAACAGTCTGAATCGTGGAACCTTTCTAGGAACATTTAAATTCAGTTATTTTAATTTATCCGGGACTACAATAACTCCATTAGCAAAGTTATAGAGTAAAAGAAGTCTCTTCTTCTGGGGGAGAGAGTGGGTTATGTCTGATTCGCACAAACTAAAACCCCACGGTGTATGTCTACCGCTATGGTTGGGGCGACACGTGATCTTTACAGACTTCAAAGTGCCGCCCCAGCGAGTGGCCCGACAGCAATAAACGCCGATGCCGGGGCCCGTTCTCGTCAGGAGACGACCGGGTACAAACCAGTCGTTTCCTCCGTCCGCCGGATCTGTGCAATGGGAAGATGTGCTACCAGACCCATCCTACCTAGGCCCAGCTACGGTGGCGGAGAGGGTCGCTCAGAGGGTTCACCACGAGGTCGTCTCGCAGATGTAGGCCACAATATTCCATACATACTTGCTGCTGTCGCTCGGTAGCGAAAGATCGTGTTTTACCGCCGCAACCAGAGTGCGGAGCTGCTCCTCCCACGCAGCCCACTCAAAAAATGTGTGCTGCGCGGTGTCCGATTCTACGCCGCACCCAAGGCATACGGCGGTTGGCTCCCTATGTGCTACCCGGTGCAGATACCAACCGAAGCACCCGTGCCCGGTCAGCACCTGCACAAGACGGAACGTCAGAGAGCCCTACTTCCTCTGACACCACTCCAGCAGGACCGGGCGGACAGCGTCGATCGTGTATCGGCCATAATGCGCGTCCGCCAGGTCCTGCCTCCACCTCTCCATCATTTCCTCTCTCATCAATCTCCTCCTTTCCTCTATTTCCCTGGAAAATAGAGGCTCCCCCATCCGTTTCTTAGCCGCCCTTTATTGATATACGGCGGCAAGTACCTCTGCCTCGAGCTCCCAGAGAAGGGAGCCGGCGAGCACCATGGCCGCCCCCGAGGACACCGTCTGATAGCCACATATCACACTCAACACCACGGTGCGCTGCGCATCTTGCAACAACGGCGTCCCGTAGGCGGCCAAAAGCTTAGGAATCCCTGATCTAAATGTTTTAGTACTCAATATAAGTTTAAGTCATCCACAATGTAATTAAATTACGATGTAAACGTTTAGCATTTTTAATAATAATTGTATATTTTTTCAGTAATGTTTATCACATAAGAACGATAACCGTGATTGAAATTTATTTTGATCCAATACGAGATAGATCAACTATCGGTTAATTAATGAAAGTTTAAATAAAAAAACATACCGTATACTCATAGTTATTATATATTTGTGTAACTTACTTTTAAATTCACAACTTGTTTCATACATCAATGTAAAAAAAGTAAGGATTAAAAAATGAGGTCTGCAAATTTGGTCTGTAGATTTTGAATCGCAGTTAAGCAAATGAACAAATAGAAAGGAAGAAAGACGTAGTGGCAGGCACATTAATTAACTATTTAACGTCCTCATATTTAGAGTTAAAAATGTTATTAAGCTGTAACGGCAACTAATAGTAAAAATTAATAGAGTTCCACAAACAGACAAGCCTTACCCATATGTAATCCATTTGTGTAATTAGCCATTTCGCCGCACCCACAACTGTCAGGCAAATCAGTGGGTATGGCGTTTCATGTGATGGCTTTTGGCAGTTACGTTATATAATCCAAACAAAGAGACGATACGATCTGATATTTACATTGTTTTATTCGGATTTCGTAATTATATTGGTGATTTTTTTACTTGTAGACACATTCTGGGGGTTTTTTTTTTTCGAACTGACTACGCTATTGACCAAGCAAGGTCTTAACAGCTTCACCGGACTACTAAGGCGAGCGCTTAAGGCACTCAGCCGATTTTATTTTGACAACTAGCTCAAGGGTGCACGGCACACCTCGGCTTTGGCTGTTGCTTGATACATGCAATTCGACTTCCCCTTGCATGTGTAAGCGTGTATGCGTGCACGTGTGTGGAGGTGATATGTGTAATGTTGTCACAGTGATGTAAGATTTTGTATCACTGTATCGCGCGAGGACATTCTGGGCTTTATTTGGTGTTAAGTACCTTATTTATTTGAATATGAAGTTATTGAAGAAAATGTTGCATGTTTCCGAGCGTTGAAACTGCTCGTCTTTTGCATTGGTGAAGCAACTACTAGAACACACAAAGACCGGCAAGATTCGGCAGCGCAAGTACTGCTAATTTCAAAGAAAATTATAAAACAGTATACTCAAATACTAGCAATCATTACTAATGTTAAATACAGCCAGTCCTCGTACATACGGCATGTTAGGTTCTCGAAATACGCGACGTAAATCAAAACGACGTAAGTCGATACATATTTTTTCATATGTTTACATGTAAAACTCGAGGGATACGATCAACACGGACTCAAAAAAAAAATACTACATTTATAATAAAGGACACATTACTATTACTGTCTTGTTTAGGTGGTATAGTTAGATTAAAATTCATTTAAATATGTATGTAAAAACAAAAACTATCAAAGATGTATAAAAAACTCATGTATTACGTCTTGATTGTCCGTTGTCCATGAACTAACTGTACAAAATCAGTGGCATATGCGGTGTAATCCCCTCGGCAAGTGACTTCTCCTATGCCGGAAATCTAAACAATTGACGTATGCTTCAGGAATAGTGTGAAAACAGTGTTCGACGTAACTTGAAACGACGTAAATCGAAACGACGTAAATTGAAACGACGTAAGTCGAGGACTGCTTGTATATGAATTTTGTATATATTTCTCAGGTCTGTTCTGTATCGTGAGAAACTTAATAGGACATACGTTGTATGACATTTATATACTAGTTGTTACACGCGATTTAATTTGCGTGCAATTTACCAAAAAGAATTATTTACAGTGTCAAATTTCGTTTTATTAAGGCACTTGTATATCTGGTCCTTACCAAAAACACGGATTACTATGCATTCAGCGATGTATGAAGCGAGGCAAGCGGTGTGGTGCGCCTACGAAGGAGGGAGAATTAACGGGTAACATAGTTTACAAATCAAGAAATATATACATATAGAATATTTCTACGTTTTAATTTTTGTATACTTTTTCCATTTGTAATAATGGATGCAGTTTGAGAATATTAAACGTTGTAATTCATAAGTGAATCCAGACGAACAAGTGATATCCACTGGAAGGCCTTTTAAATAAGAAGCCAATATTCAGTGTTAGCTGGGGTCAGAAGGGTGTGAATCAGAATCTATTATGAACTGCAAAAACCTGGTGAAATTGCTGACACTGGTCGCTATCAACAGCAAATGATCGATTTAAATCAAGCATTACGTGAAGAACTTTACATAAAATATTTTTTAAGTCAAAAAAAAAATAGAGACAAATTCGAGGGTACCAGTTAGTTATGAATAATCTACGTCAGCCCGTTATGAGAAAAAAGTTATTGCTTTAAAGTTTTATTGGCCTTTATTTTGTTAAAAGAATCATAGCAAAGAATAGCTATTTTATTCCTAATCATTGAAACTAAATACAATGAAATGCTTATTATTTATTTAATCTTATAAAGAAATGGAGCATAAAAATTATATACACCATTATTTTTAGATTTCAGTTTTTAATAATGTGTTGTTCTTGTCGAAAAATCATATTTAAAATGCACATAACTGAAACTAATATTGCACGCAAGGAGTTCCCAGAAGGGTAATATTACTAAATAACAACCATAATTCTATAGCTTCCAGCAATTTCACATGCGAAATAACATTAAATCACGGAGTAGGTGTTTTAAAACACCTACAATTTAATTATAAAGTGTAGCTATTGTATATTGTATGTATTTTTTCTTTATTACACTAGTTTCTCCCGCGACTTCGTTCGCGTAGAATAGTTACGTTGGGCTAATGCTAACATACAACGAAAGTTATAATAAGGAAAGAAACCGATTTTGAAACATTCTTCATTGATGCTCCGCTCGTATTGGTCTTAGCATGATATATATAGCCTTACTCGATAAATTAGCTATCTAACACTGAAGTTATTTTTTTAATCGGACTTCGGTAATCGGTAATCGGTAATTGCTTTAAAATGTTATAGTCTAGATTAGTGTAGCATAGACTAGCTAGTGCCCGCGAGGTTGTGTAAGTTATAATAATATTCTTGTTTCTTGGGAACTATGCTATTTATTTGGATTAACTGTGGATTTTTTTTAATGGATTAAGTTACTTTTGTCGTTTTCTATGAATATGATATGAATGAATTATGAAACATAGCCTAATTAATAATCTAAAAAGTTGTCTATGAGTAAAGATTACACAATATTAGTTCGGATTAACAAATGATATTTCAATTTTATTTACCTGCCTCTGTCACCCGAGACTTAGACTGCGAGGAATTTAGCAAAAACATTTTTGTACAGTGCAAAGGTTCGTGCAGTGCCTACATGGAACTGTACACTACTGCTTAGTTTATTATGGTTACAAAATCCATATTTATAAAATATAAGTAGCCTAAGTTACTCCTTATAACATAAGCTATCTGCAAGTGAAAGTCCCGTCAAAATTGACACAACCGTTTTGGAGATTAGCCGAAAAAAAGACAGACAATAAAAATTGTTTTTTTGTTGTAAGTACCGTATATTTGCATATTCATTTAGTAAACAGCTATAATTTGGACATCGCGAATAGACACTTTAATTTTATTTATTTACTAGTAGGATCGGCAGACGTTGTCCGCCCTGATGATAAAAAAAAACCTTGACAAATTATATCAAACCTTCCTCATGAATTATTCTATCTACCGCTGAAAGCCTCATAAAAATCTGTCTAGTAGTTTTTGAATTTATCGCAAACAGACAGACAGACGTGGCAAATGTCTTTGTTTTATAATATATATGTATATAATATATATGTATATAATATATATAATAGGTCTTTACCTATGAAATTGGCGTTCTGCAGTACTGGCCATTTCAAATCAAAATAATTTTTGTTTGGCTAAGAATTCTAATTTCAAATTAATTTTATTTAAAAAACATGGAATTCTTTTTCCAGAAGTAGTCATTTGTTTATTGATTGGCGTTACATTTTCATCGCATTTCAATCTTTTTTGTCATCATGGATACGTTAAAAATTCGAGTAATTATGGAATATGAGTACCGTCGTGGCAGCAACGCGGCACAAGCGGCACGCAACATCAACGACGTTTACGGAGCTAACACTACAAACCAACGCATCACCTGTTATTGGTTTGCTCGCTTCCGTTCTGGGAATTTTGACCTGAAAAATGAACCTCGCGGTCGTCCGAAGACTTTGGTCGACAATGACGAATTAAAGGCGATTGTGGAAGCTGATGATACACAATCTACGGCTGAATTAGCAGCAGCTTTCGAAGTTAGCGTCAAAACAATATTGGTCCATTTGCGTCAAATTGGCAAGGTAAAAAAGCCTGACAAATGGGTGCCCCACGAACTAGATGATCGCCAGAGCGAAGTACGCGTCGAGACGTGCCTTGCACTGCTCAACAGACACACAAATGAAGGGATTTTGAACCGCATTGTTACCTGCGATGAAAAATGGATTCTGTTTGATAACCGCAAGCGTTCAGCATGTTGGTTGGATCCTGGTTCAGCACCTAAACAATGCCCTGAACGAAAACTTACACCTAGAAAGTGATGGTCACTGTTTGGTGGTCTAGCACCGGTGTGATTCATCACAGCTTCTTGCCAAACGGGGTGAGCATTACTGCAGATGTGTACTGTGAAGAAGTGAACACAATGATGGAGAAGCTGGCACATCTCCAACCAGCATTGGTCAATCGCTCGTCTCCGCTGCTCCTGCACAACAACGCGCGACGTCATACTGCACAGCAGGCGGTCTCCAACTCACCAGACCTTGCGCCTACAGACTACTACTTTTTCCAGAATTTGGATAACTCCTTGGTGGGAAAAAAATCCAATACCCGAGAGGCAGTACAAAATGCCTTTGACGTATTTGTTACCTCCCGTCCAGCTGATTTCTTTAAGAAGGGCATCAATAAACTGTCACTGTGTTGGCAAAGATGCATTTATTGCATGGGTGATTACTTCGATTAATAAAAATTAAAAATACATAAAAAAATTCGTTTAATTTTTTCATACAAAACGGCAATTTCATAGGTAAAGACCTAATATATATGTAATAGGTTTGTATAACGTGGTATCGGTCGAGTTATTAGAACCGTGGAATATCGATGTTCGAATCCCGATGTGTACTGGTATTTTATTCACAATTCGCGTACATTAATTAATCTATATCTATATATATACTAATATATAAAGCTGAAGAGTTTGTTTGTTTGTTTGTTTGTTTGGTTGAACGCTATGATCTCGGGAACTACCAGTCAGATTTGAGAAAGTCTTTCGGTTTTAGATAGCTTATTTATCGAGGAAGGCTATAGGCTATATATCATCACGCTAAGACTAATAGAAGCAGAGCACCAATGAAGAATGTTTCAAAATCGGGCACTTTTTTTGCTTTTGAGCGATTACGTTATTATTATATACGTTGCCATGGTAACGTAGTAAGTAGTAGTAATAATATTCGTCCAATAGGACAGGCGAAGGAATTAATCCATACTGCCAATTCTGAAGTTATGTGGTAAGTATCAAAGCTAACATTTTCAGAGTTTTTTTTTCCTATTCAAATAGTTCATAGGCGAAGGAATTAATCCATACTGCCAATTCTGAAGTTATGTACTAAGTATCAAAGCTAACATTTTCAAAGTTTATTTTGTTTTCGTATTCAAAATTTTATACTACTTTTATTTCCAATTTTTTATTTGTTCTATATTACGTATTATAAAAATAAAGTTTGTGTATGTACAATTAAAATAACAACTTTTTGATGAATGGATATGGCTACAAATGACCAAAAAAAACTTTTTTTATACTTTGTCTATATTATTATATTTTGTCTGTTTGTTTGTTTGTTCTGGGTAATCTCCAAAACGACTGGACCTATTTTAACGGGAATTTTACTTTTTACTGCCAAATAACGGAAATTATAGCGGTTGACATATTCTACTTTATTTGTCCGCGGCTTCGTCCGCATTACTTTGGGCCGATTTTCACGGGGTATTTACTGGTAGATAACAGACCTTAAAAAAGTAATTAATAATCTCAGGAACTACCAGTCCGATTTGAGAAAATCCTTCGGTTTTAAATAACTCATTTATCGAGGAAGGCTACAGGCTATATATCATCACGCTAAGACCAATAGAAGCAGAGCACCAATGAAGAACGTTTCAAAATCGGGCACTTTTTTCCTTTTGAGAGATTTCGTTAGTAGTAGTAATAATATTCGTTCAATAGGACAGGCGAAGGAATTAATCCATACTGCCAATTCTGAAGTTATGTAGTAAGTATCAAAGCTAACATTTTCAAAGTTTTTTTTTCCTATTCAAATAGTTCATAGGCGAAGGAATTAATCCATACTGCCAATTCTGAAGTTATGTAGTAAGTATCAAAGCTAACATTTTCAAAGTTTTTTTTTCCTATTCAAATAGTTCATAGGCGAAGGAATTAATCCATACTGCCAATTCTGAAGTTATGTAGTAAGTATCAAAGCTAACATTTTCAAAGTTTTTTTTTCCTATTCAAATAGTTCATAGGCGAAGGAATTAATCCATACTGCCAATTCTGAAGTTATGTAGTAAGTATCAAAGCTAACATTTTCAAAGTTTTTTTTTCCTATTCAAATAGTTCATAGGCGAAGGAATTAATCCATACTGCCAATTCCAATAGCGTAGTCAGTTCGAAAAAAAAAGTGGTATATCATAGTTTACTGTTATATAAAAAAGTTGCCCGGCGTATACTATTAGTATTTCAGTTACAACTGTAAAAAGAAGTGATGACTCGTGAAGGATTTGAACCTCCGCCCTCCGATGGCCAAGTTTAAGCTTATATCGACACTCTAACCTAGTAAGCTAACGAGTCTTATTAACATTGTATTAATATTGGCAACTGACTGTATACTATGGTGTTACAACGCCTACCCAAAACCAAAATAAATTTAGCAAACGCATTCGAAAGTGAGCTCATACAATTATTTTTTGAAAATAATATATGTAGATTTATTTGTTACAGTTTTATACTGTAACTTAAAACAGTATAGTGCAAGGTTTTATACATTTTAAAGATATTTTTTTTATGTCACTGTAGGCATTTTTTATATCATATTTTATTGTAAATATGTTCAATTTGAAAAACTACTTCCAAAAATCTGAATTTCAGATGTGTCTGTTCTTTAGAAGCCCAAATAAACGCGATAGAAAAAAAAAATTATGCATTCACATTCATACCTACTAGAAGTTCAATTAGGCTGAATATGAACGTATTTCAGAACCTCACCTATACTTACGAATAATACTTACCAATCTATACTTAGTAATAATAATCTATCTATACTAATATATATAAAGCTGAAGAGTTTGTTTGTTTGTTTGTTTGGTTGAACGCTATGATCTCAGGAACTACCAGTCTGATTTGAGAAAGTCTTTCGGTTTTAGATAGCTCATTTATCGAGGAAGGCTATAGGCTATATATCATCACGCTAAGACCAATAGAAGCAGAGCACCAATGAAGAATGTTTCATAATCGGGCACTTTTTTTGCTTTTGAGCGATTACGTTATTATTATATACGTTGCCATGGTAACGTAGTAAGTAGTAGTAATAATATTCGTCCAATAGGACAGGCGAAGGAATTAATCCATACTGCCAATTCTGAAGTTATGTAGTAAGTATCAAAGCTAACATTTTGAAAGTTTTTTTTTCCTATTCAAATAGTTCATAGGCGAAGGAATTAATCCATACTGCCAATTCTGAAGTTATGTAGTAAGTATCAAAGCTAACATTTTGAAAGTTTTTTTTTCCTATTCAAATAGTTCATAGGCGAAGGAATTAATCCATACTGCCAATTCTGAAGTTATGTAGTAAGTATCAAAGCTAACATTTTGAAAGTTTTTTTTTCCTATTCAAATAGTTCATAGGCGAAGGAATTAATCCATACTGCCAATTCTGAAGTTATGTGGTAAGTATCAAAGTTAACATTTTCAAAGTTTTTTTTTCCTATTCAAATAGTTCATAGGCGAAGGAATTAATCCATACTGCCAATTCTGAAGTTATGTGGTAAGTATCAACGCTAACATTTTCAAAGTTTATTTTGTTTTCGTATTCAAAATTTTATACTACTTTTATTTCCAATTTTTTATTTGTTCTATATTACGTATTATAAAAATAAAGTTTGAGTATGTACAATTAAAATAACAACTTTCTGATGAATGGATATGGCTACAAATGACCAAAAAAAACTTTTTTTATACTTTGTCTATATTTTTATATTTTGCTTCAAGATTGTCCCAGGTTTAGCACGAAGAAACTAGAGCACATATTGCTTTGTGATAATCTTCTTACATGTTCATTTGATATTTTGGGCTTGATGGAGAAGGAGTCTGCAATCAAATCGTTCGATAATTTTGCTTAGCATGTGATCACTAATCTTAAGTCATTTAACAGACCTTGAAATTACCCTCTTAACTAGTACTATGAAATCGGGCCGCATTTCCTTCAAAGTGGTTGAACTATTTTTTTTATAATTAATTAATAATTTCACCACGTTACAACTAAGATGACAATAGTAAAACATTACTATTATTTAACGATTAGAAATTTTATTCCTATGAATATCCGTAATGCTTGAACTGATTTTGACGGGACTTTCACTGGAAGATAACTCACCTTATAAGAAGTAACTATTTTATTTTGTTTCTCAAGACTTTGTCCGCAATATCCTACTATCTCCTAATTGATTGGACCGACTTTCACGGGGCTTTTACATGCAGATAACTAGCGGGCTCGGAAGACGTTGTCCCGCCCGGATAATAAAATGAAAACCTTGACAAATTATACCTAAACCTTCCCCATAAATTATCATTCTATCTACTGGTGAAAACAGCATGAAAATGGTAGTTTTTGACTTTATCGCGAACAGATAAGCTGACAAAGGACTTTTTTTTATTAACCGACTTTGAAAAAGGAGGAGTTTACTATGTTCGGTTGTATGTATTTTTTTATGTATGTTAATCGATATTTTAGCCAATTGTGAACCGATTTTAATTATTCTTTTTTTATTTGAATTGGTACACCATGTAGTCTGTGTGAAATTGATCAAAAATATGTTACAACCGCGTGAGACGTGTGCCTTACTGACTCAAAGAATAAATATACATAATTGAAAGTCATATATTTGTATGTAATATGAATTATATCATCTCTTTGGTCAATTTGGCGGCCATATTGTTTTATTTACCACGTTTGATTCTACATAACTTAGTTATTATAGCAAAGTATAAGAATAACTTAAGTATATCGACAATACAGGCATATTATATCTATCTATAAAATAAAAGATTTAAGATATATTGTTCGATAATGTATAGCTCATAATTTTCATTACTTTCTTATATAGTGTTAGTGAACACTGAGTTTGGTATATAGTAGGTTGAAGTTCCAGATATGTTGCTGATGATAAATCCCATCCCATTCGATATACTATTAGTATTCATATATCTAATGTACACGTTACATGTTACAGTAGATGGCGTTCGTATCGTAGTTACAAATGTTTTTGAAAAAGCGTTTCTGTAATGTACACACCCACTCACAATTTTACATTTCTTTAATAAATTTTTAAAAAGCGCGTGCGGAGCCGCGGGTTACAGCTAGTTAAAATATATAATGCTGTGAAGTTACGGTGAAGTGAAACATCGTGAAAAATCATAGACAGGAAGTATACTCATATAGTACTATCATATATGTGAAGATTATATACTATGGATTCCTTGGAGTTTGAAATCGATTTGTTTGACATGGTGACTATATCCGTATCTTGCTTCGTGAGCCTTTAACCCATCAGGGAGAATCTTACAAGCTAGCTTTATAATATGCATATACTATTTCATTGTAAATAATCAATTTTTCTACTCACTTTTGAGAGAGAAGATTTTATGTAACAAAATTAAAAATAAGAATAAATTAACAACAATAAAAATTCAACAGCAAGTCCACTTTTAATGTAACACAAATAAAACATCGTGTTTTTAACGTTCCATTTACCTTATTTATCTTACGAGTACAGCATCTGTGCGGCATTCGTAATTAAGTAAAATATATAAAAAGCCATTTTTTCCCTTTTATTAAGGGTAATTCCGTGAGGCTCGACCAAGCGACTGGGTTAAAAAGTTTGCGACAGTTTTTTAAAATTCACTCTGTAACACTGGTTTACGGGACAGTGCGCGATAATTTAAATCCTGCAAGGGGAAAAAATGTTACATTTTTTAGGGAAAATTCGTTGCTCTGATTTTTATTCGACTTTTCACAGTTAGTCATATCTTTACAAGCATTTATATTTAAAATATTTATCTATACAAATTTAAAAAATGTAAATCTAACATCTCTGTATTTTTTAGATTTTTGTGAAAAAAATTGTTGCAGGTGTTTAGGAATACATAATAAAAACAATAATTTAAAAAAATGTCTGTATATCTGTTTAGATACGCATCACAGCTACAGTACTCCGTTCTTGATAAAACCATACAAAAAAAAATCACAAAGCATATCAGTAACATTTAGTCTTTATTTCATTAAAATCGGTTCGCTATATCAAAAGTTATGTAATCATCATATATATTAATACGTGAAGCCTAAACTTTGTATCCCTTTTTAACGGAATTGGGCGAACGGATGAACGTGAAATTTGTCATAGTTAAAGTTTATATAGAGGAGAAGTGCAGAAAGCTATTTATTTTATATAAATTGCATTAGAAGTACATTAAATTAATTAAAATATGCATTACTCACACTACTACTTCAATTTTACACAACATATACACACATGTAAATAAAAAAGACATTTTGACATCCGTCAATAATAGACTTCAAAAAAGGTTGCGAAGGTGGTTGCTGTGCTCGACTGTATGTGTTATTTTACTCTTACGTTCCAATTACCCTTTCAATTCATTCTACATTCTACAATGATATTATAACACTTTGACAAAAGAACCCTAATAAAAGTCAAACTTTAAAAAATCAATGAACTATGGTCGAATGTCGACCACTGGGCGCCCACTAGTTTTAATAACAACGTGACTTAAGTACGAGAGAAAAGTAAATGAGTAAATGGACTTATACATTCAGATGATTTTATTAATCACAATTTTTTACACAAGGTTCCACATAGACGAAGTCGCGGGCACAGCTAGTATAATCTTAATTTCTAAGCATTCTTACAAAATTTTACATAAATATTCTCAAATATACAGAATATGACATAAGGTAGTTTAACATCCAGAAAAAAGTATGATCCCGAAGGATAGGTTTAAGCTAAAGAAACGAGGGCGAAGTAAAAGCTATTTTAGAATATATGTACAACAACTAAACACAGTTTGTAATTTTTAGAAATATAGATAATAGTATCCATGTGTTAAGAGAAAGACCTAATGTTCCTTGTTATGGTCGAATTTCAATCACTGGACCACCACTAGTATATATAATATGTATGTATAAATACAATATATAACCGACCAAAAGAAAATTTAACACGTTTAAATGGTTTTTCAAGGAAAATCAATTTTTTGGACACATTTATTTATGTATTTAAGGTCCACAAAACTGAGTTCTATAAACAACAATGGACACGAACCCTTTTATATGTGAACATAGCATGCATAATATAAGAAGACAAAGTCATAGTATTAATACAAAGAAAAATGAAATTATATTAAACATTTAAATACATATTTTTGCTAATTGAGGCCAAAGAAACACAAAAAAAAAATATATCGAATTACAAAAAGAAAGCATGCGATATAAAGGGCAATGTTGATCTGCGTTAGTTCTTGCTAATGGTAGATGAAAAGTTTGCCTGTTAAGTAAACAACTGCCTATACGTGGCACACTCATGGGTAATTTTTGAAGAAAATCTGAAGGTTCTAGGAAACCGTGTATCAATTTGTATATAAACATTATATCAGCCACCTTTCTACTGTTATAGAATCTGTTGTCGTAATAGGAAAGGTAATATAAAAAATAATGAGAGAGAAGTAGTATGATAATTAGAGATTTATATGAAGCGTTCTACTCGTCGAAGGTAGGCAAAAAATATCATAGAAATTGGATAGCTACCAAATGAACAAAAAAATATATATTGCAAAACATCAGTGTGTACACGCGAAGTAAGTAAAACTAAATGTATTAAGCTTTAATTTACTAGCTACAGCCCGCGACTTCGTCCGTGTGGAATAGTTACTTTGAGCTAATGCTAACACGCAGTGGAAGTTCTCGTAAGGAAAAACCCCGGACTTTGAAAGATTCTTAAATTTTACTCCGCTCTTACTGATCTTAGCGTGATGATATATCCAATAGACTGCCTCAATAAATGAACTATATAATACTGAAAGAATTTTTCAAAACCATCCAGTAGTTCCTGAGATTTTTTTCAACCAAATTAGTTAATTTGGTTTATTAATGGTGGTAGAGCCACGCTGAAACTGTTACTGGTTTCAGCATGGCTGGCATGGTTTCGGCTTGTCCGGGGTAGTACCACCCTCTCATAGAAAACCGACGTGAAGTAACAGTGCTTGCATTGTTGCCTTTCGTTCGGTCAGTGAGAGCGCCGGAGGCCCACCTCCCCTCCCCTCTCCTCTCTCCTCTCCCTCTCCCTTCCCTAACCCTTCCCCCAAACGGTGGCAACGCACTTGCGACTCCTCTGGCGTTGTTGGTGTCCATGGACGGTGGTGATCACTTAACAGCAGGTGACCCACATGTTCGTTTGCCACCGATGACAAAAAAAAAGTTAAAGATTACTACTCTCCTTTCGTCCTTAACTCGTGCCGTCATTAAAATTACAATAACTTTTGATAGAGTGGACCGATTTTAATGAAACAAAGAGTAAGGTACTCGCGAGGATGTGCTTTATGATGAACTTAGTACTTTAACAGTTATACGTGTTCATATAAACAGATAGATAGACAGAAAGACATTTCTAAAAATGATTGAAATGTATTCTATTATTTATTCCTGGAAACCTGCAACAATTTTTTTCACAAAAATCGAAGAAGTACAATCACGTTGCATTTACATTCTTATTGTATGTATAGTGGTTATTATATGTGTAGATGAGAATGCTCATAAACTATATACTGTTCGAAGACCCGTATAAATAGTTAATTATACATTTACTTATTTCTGTATACTATTAGACACAGACAGACACTTATAAATATATACATACATATATATACTACCTTACGTTAAACGCGTAACTAACTTTTTCCCTAGCGTACCATAAAAAATTTCACTACAAAGATCCTTGAAAATTATAGGAGAAAAGTGTACTGATTTGTTGTACATCCAACTATTTATGTATAAATACAATAAATACAGAATAAGGCAAATACAAAATTAAAATATGATCGCTGTAAATTACTAGAGTGTTAATATATCATTGTTTTCAATTGCTATTTAAATTACAGATATTATCATGAGTTAACATAACCATATTTATTTAAGAAGCCCCTACACGTATTCTCGCTTCTCGGTCAAGGCCTCGTCATACATTCCGCGCTATATATGAAGATCGCTTTCTCATGTTGTCCCTGATCTCATTCTTATTTGTCTTGCCAGTGCCAAAAGGGTAGACAGGCGTGTTTACAAAAGCAGAGTTCAATGCGTCACGTTTCATTTGGTTTCCGAGACAGAAAATGTCCCTAAATACATATTTTCCTATTAAACAAAGAAACAAATTTGGATGAAGTTTTAGTTCTAATACATTTTTTTTATATCATAGGAGGCAAACAAACAGGTGGGTCACCTGATATTAAGTGATCATCACCGTCCATAGACACTTGCAACACCAGGGGAATCGCAAGTGCGTTGCCGGCCTGTGTTTGGGGGGAGGCACGAGGTAGGGGTGGGGAGGAGGGTGGTGAACCTCCGGCGATGGTTTAACTACGATGATGGAGTTATTTATTTTCACAAGGGTTAATATACCTCTATATTTGTTTCGCGCCATAAAACTGTGGTTTTAATATTAAAGTTAGAATCATGGTATTTTTCTATATTTTATATTTTTTTAGTAATTTATATTCTAAACAATTGATTGAGTATTTGTATTGATTAATATTTAATAAGTTTAGTGAAACTAGCGACGCGATCCGGATTCTTTTGCAATGTTTTACGTTATAGTTGTCTAAAGAATTTAAGTTCATTTTATGGCGCCTTAGTATTTACAGTTCATCAAATTCATAGGAAGTACTTTAGAATCTTCACACAATTTTTTACAGCGTACAATTTGGTGTAAAGAACATCTTTGACGTATATTAAACACCCAGCGTAACTAAAATACACTATATTAAACTAAAAATACCGTCGTAAATAATCAAGTATTTTCTAATATATAAAAGATAAAAACCATTACTATGGGTCATTCTTAAGAAATAGACATATAGCGTTCAGGACTTTTCTGTAGATATTTTTAAAATGTATAATTATGTAGTACATTACTTTGATGTATCTTATCAAAGTACTTAAGTAGACTAATCAACAAACAGATAGAGACGTTGCTTTTTATAGTAGGACAAGTGGGCCCGGCGGATGTTGTCCCGCTCTGAATATTAAAAAAAACTGACAAATTGTATACCTAAATGTTCCTCATGAATCACTCTATCTACTGATGAAAGCCGCATAAAAATTCTTTTAGTAGTTTTTGAGTTTACCGCGAACAGACAGACAGACAGACGCGGCAGAGAACTTTGTTTTATACTATAAATATATAAATATATTAGAATATAAATTATCCAGACAAATAGTCCCATCTGTTATCTATTGTAACAAAATATTAATGAAGCATAATATAAGAACACTCCTGTGGTAATTATTGGAATTATTGCAAAAATAATCAAATAACTTAGACAATCAATGCTGGTGTAATAAGCATACGGTTACAATTCATCTAGAATTCAGAAGTAATTTATATGTAGTGTATTTGTAACTATAATTCTCCTACGTTTTACTTCAACTTTGTTCTTTTACAGTACTACAATTTCATAAATATGTATGCATTTGTTCTCGTGTCATAGTTCCAACAACCGTGCATGGCACGTTCATACGTAAAGTTACTATATTTTTGTTTACCTCGTAAATGCTGCTTCCGTTGGCACGTGTAACAATATTATAAAGAACAGTATGCAACCACGGATTTTATTTTGAAATGAAACTTCTTTAGAATCAATGTGATTTCAAACCGGAGGCAACGGAGAAAACGACAGGTAAGAGACACAAATACAAAAATGTGTAGGATGAAGCCGGCAAAGAATGGGGCAGAAATATACATACTATTTTATATTATCGGTCTCTCCTCTTTGTGCCATGCTTCGTAACATCCCCACTCCCGTCTACTAAGCATAGTCGCATGTAATTAGTGAGCCAGAGCGAGAGACCATATCTCGGTGTGTATGTATATTGCACACTGTTTAATACTTGCTTGTATCTGAGCATTTAACGTGAGTTAGTATATGTGAAAAGTACGTGAACTAATACTACCTATTGTATACTGTAACATATGTTAAATTCAATATAAAATATCTTTTAAAATTAATCAAAATACTTTAATTTTTAAACAAATAAACTTTGTAATTATCCTACCCTTGTTATATATATTCATCTCATTCTTTTGTTGATTTACTGAAGGTTCACTTCTATCGTGTGTGAATCGTACACACACCTTTTTTTAAATATATTATAGGAAGCAAACGTACAGGCGAGTCACCTGATGGTAAGTGATCACCGCCGTCCATAGACACTAGCAACACCATGGGAGTCTCAAGTGCGTTGCCGACTTGTGTTTGGGGGGAGTGAGGAGTGGGGGAAGGGGGAAGAGGAGATGGGCCTCCGGTGCTCTCACGGACCGAACGAAACGCAACAATGCAAGCACTATTACTTCACGTCTGTGAGGGAGTGGTACTAACTCGGACGAGCCGACCCATTCATGCTGAAACCAGTAATAGTTTCCACCACCTATAATTCAGTTCGATACAGCAGTATCCAATGTGAATTTTACTAATATCGACAGTAAATTTATCTAAGCATTTGGGTGATTTTAGTAACATTACGTGAAATACTTCAATTAATTAAAATCGCGCTACACCTCTCAGAAGTGAAACAGTTACATATATAAATGAAAAAGTACGAAGAAGAAGATAACGGGGGGAACGAATGAGATGTGTTGTGCAACGTTTTGTAATGCAAGACGGGTAGTAGCTCAAATAGAATCGAGTACTACAAGAGGTTCTGGTTGTGAATGCCTATATCAATGAGATACGCAACGGTCGGCTCCATACGCAACGGTCGTATTCTATACGCAATAGGATTAAGCTTACCTAACTACGCTGATAGTAACTCAGTATTAAAAACAATAACCACGCTGTTTTATAGGTGGGACTTTTACATAGTTAAACAAATGTTAAATTTAAAATCAAAAATGACTAATATTATAATGATTAATTTGTAAAGATACATTATAAAGTCGAGTAACACTTTAACACTGTACGTTTCTAATACAATGATGTTTATGATAAACCTTGCAACAAAAGAAAAGTCGTACCACTTCATAGAGAGTGACGTATGGTAACTTCAACGCTTTATGGGATCATAAAATCGTTACTTTGTGTGAAATGTATTGAAAAACTTAAGTAGGAGACGCTGTATATCGTAAAAATGACAGTTATGCTTCGAACAACAACGTTTTAATAGACCTTTTACTGCCTAAGCTTTTTTATTTACGAGAAAATATAGACGGCGTTTTCCTGATATTGAACATTGTACGACAGTTGATTAAAAAATGTTTTGGACCTTTTTTCTTACTACTGCTATGTGAATTTTCGCAATCTTGTAGAAAAGAAAAAAAGAGAGAAACTATATACTCAATTAAGCCAATCTTTTACCCGATCAATCAACAGAAATAATTGGATTTCTTTTTATAATCGAAACGGTCATACGATAATTTATTCCAATAACTCTTATTAGTTAAATATGTTTTTTTTTCATATCATAGGAGGCTAACGAACAGGTGGGTTACCTGATGTTTAGTGATCACCACCGTCCATAGACACTTGCAACACCAGAAGAGTCGCAAGTGCGTTGCCAGCCTGTGTTTGGGAGAAGGAGGAGTGGGGAAGTGGGGAAGGGAGTTGGGTATCCGGCGCTCTCACTAACTTAACGAAACGCAACAATGTAAGTACTGTTACTTCACGTGGGTTTTCTGTGAGAGGGTACTACCCCGGACGGCCAACCCATTCATGCTGAAACCAGCAGTAGCGTCAGCGTGGCTCTACCACCTACATGACGTGGAAAATGGAATGTGGAAAATTATACCATTTCTTGCCACACTATTCAAATAAATATATGATATGTAAGTGAATATTTGTTTGTTTGCTCTGTATACACTTTTGTAGTTAAAATTTATTTAACACCGTTGTGATTTAAAACTCGATGAAACGAAAAAGTTACATCAAAAAAATACAAACATACATTACATATAATATAAATCTTATATTATGAAAATAACGTAAGAAAAAATTTCTTCATTCTTTAGAATCTTATAGCTCGGGGACAAATGGATCTATAATAATGAGTATGGGTATATAATATTTTATAGAGAATGTATTGATTTACAAAAAAGGTTTCTTGTAATTTTTTTTATGTCTGTTGTTTAAAAGTTATTTGAACTCAAACTATATCGTTGAGATATGGGATAAACTTAATATGAGGCACTGCGACTGGTTTGTGTACCTCCCTAACTTTGTTACCGATTATGCACCGGCTGATACAAAAATGCATAATATCTAAGGGTTAAGGGTGTTAGGACGGGCGTTATTCAAGCGGTATTAGCTCATTGCTAATCATCTTCGTATATAATGTCGATCGACGCATGTCCGAATCCTTGAAGAAGTGTCCCCGCTTGGGTGGCGATCGTGAGGAGCTTACAGCAATAGTAGGCGATGACCTCTCTCTGCCGGCTGCTGCAACGCTGTTGTGAGCTTTTGCGAGGGCGTAGTCTCCCGGAAGGAGGAAGCCGAGAGGAAGCGTGAGAGGACTGCTGATGCTCCTGCATCTCGACGCGGTATAGTCGGCTGCAGAAGCCGCAAAGGGGGAGCCGTTCAAAGGGAAATGAATATCCTCCCTCTCGAGACGAGGATCACCGTCCGCACATCTACGGGTGACCAAAGCGCACGACCGGGGCATTGATGCATGCTAATTGTGAGCCCGTATCCCTGGTCTACATACGTGCACAAGCGGCCTAGGAATTTTAGCCGGTAAGATTCCGGCATAACCCTCTCACTGTCCCCCGGCAGTGGGAGGTGTATCCCATGGAGGATTTCCTCTAGTAAAAAAAAAGGTCCGAAGCTAGGGTTGTTTTAAGCCTTATCTTATTAGCTATAACTTTCAAATAGAAAATCTGTCGTAAAACACCTATAGGTGTTTGCACAGCTACCCTTGAGAGCCTCTCTTCTTCTAGATTTATCGTGTTAAACATCTAAGATCACTACATCCTTTAACATCAAGTAAGATTGTGCTGGGACTGTGAAACCTATACGGTGTTATTACAAAAAAGTTAAATACGTATTGAATACTGGCTCTAAAAAGGTCTCATATTAAATGCACCGTGGTCGCTGAATGTTCGCCACCTTGCTCTTTTCTCTCGCTTTGGTTTCGTTACGTTAGACTTGCGAAAAAGGATAAAGCGAACTTGTTCGGGCGAGCGTGGTTCACTTATTAGGAAACGTTTTTAAACCAAGTATTTAATACGTATTTAACTTTTTTGTAATAACACGGATAAGGTATTAGAAGGTGGTTTAGTGAGAAAAAATTCTCGTGCTCTACAATCTGGTATTCCGAGGATAATTTGGACGAACCCGCCGGCAAAAGTTAGTTGTTAATAAAATTTAATGATTTTCATTATAAAGTTCAGGAGAGAATTTAATTATCACTTTGGTGTGAATAATTTATAAGTTCAAAGGTGTTGTGAGTGTAATTAAATTAACTTAAGAACGACTTGACAATTACCTCCAATCGAGCGGGTTCAGTAAATTTTAATAAACGCGAAAGCTTGCCAATAGCATTAATGTTATGCTGATAAGATGAAAAGTGGAACCTCTTCCAACGCTCTAAGGTAGTTATTTAATTAAAGATAGGTCTCGAAAAGATGCGTCAAATTTTACTTTAAAATTAATAAACGTCGAAGGTGCTCTAGGAGCTATCGTTCTTTTATTGACAATGAAATTTCTTTCATATCGTTTTGTCAAAATTTGTATAGATAGCAATTCAAATACAACAATGACCTACGAAGAGAACAGTTCTGATTAAAAAAAATATTCTAATGAATATAATCACTGCTAAACTAGTTGTACTTGAGACATCGGCTGTGTGGAATCTAGTAAAAGCAAGTAGGGCGCAGGTGATTCTGGTCTCTGCTTCTTTAGTTTTATTATATACTAGCAGGCACTGCAGACGTTGTCCTGCCCCGATTATAAAAAAAAATCCCCGACAAATTACACACCAAAACGTTCCTCATGAATCACTTTATCCACTTGGTGAAGACCGCATAAAAATCTGTTCAGTAGTTTTTGAGTCTATCGCGAACAGACAGACAGACGCGGTAGGGGACTTTGTTTTATACTATGTAATGATACGTGGAATCCTAATGTTTTCTAAAATACAAATAACCGAAGTTCCTCCTTATAACATCAGCTATCCGCCATTGAAAGTTCAGTAAAAATGGGTCTAAATATTTCAGTGATAAACGGGAATAAACACGCAGACAGATCTTAAAAAAAAATGTTTTTTTATTATAATATTGTATATACTATCGTGTCTGTAATTTCACTAAATCAAAGGCTGATATTTGGACGTACAAACAGACGTTATTATTTATATGTATAGGCTAACTGTACCGTACCATGATCGTATGGAATCATGCAAAAAAAAGCTTTTGCATATATTATTGTGAAGGGACACATAATAAAGCGTTTCATTGTCGACGAACACCGTATCGTTCAAATACGGACAATAAATGCATTTCATGCAAGTATGACAACGTGTTCCAATGGGCATTGTAGTATATAATATATATCGCGTTTTTGAAAGTGAAACTTTTTTTCCATCACCTCACATTTGTCGTCCATCTATCGCATGTCGCATTACACCCGGCCACGGAGTAGGGGAAAATGAAAGGCGATTAGCAGAGCTGCCAAAATCAATATGGGTTGAAAATGAATCAACGATTTAAATAAATATTGTACTCAGGGTTTAACATGCGTCTATCATCTGAATTATGGTATTTATGATGTATTCCGTACGGTAATAACCAGATTGAAATTAAAATTTATGGTTGGGAAGCTTGTCTACTATTGATTTTATATTATCATTCCCATTTTCCAATTATTTTGAAATTAAATACTCGATTTATTACCCTAAACCCTGGTTAAGTTCTTACGGTCCGAAAATAAGTTTTATAAAAGCGCATAATGTTTTTTTTTTGTACCCGGTACGTTGATACTGCCGTCATAAGGAGATATCTAACAAAATATAAAATTGTTTGTTCCGGGTAGTCTCCAAAACGACTGGACCTATTTGAACGGGAATTTTACGGGTAAAAAAGTAACTATTGAGCTATTTTATTTAATTAGGTATTGTAAAAATAAAGTGGGTGTATGTAGGTAGTATCAAAATAAATACTTTTTGATGAATGCATATGGCTACAAATAACAACATTTTTTAAAATTTATTTTATTGATATGTTTGTCTGTTTGTTTGTTTGTTCCGGGTAGTCTCCAAAACCACTGGACCTATTTGAACGGGAATTTTACGGGTAAATAACTAACTATTGAGTTATTTTATTTGTTTAGGTATTGTAAAAATAAAGTTTGTGTATGTAGTATCAAAATAAATACTTTTTGGTGAATGCATATGTCTACAAATAACAACATTTTTTTTTTAATTTTATCAATATATCTGTCTGTTTGTTTGTTTGTTCCGGATAGTCTCCGAAACAACTGGAACTATTTGAACCGGAATTTTACGGGCAAGTAACTAACTATTGAGCTACTTTATTTTAAGCTAGCGGGTTCGGCAAACGTTGCCCGCCCTGATAATAAGACAAATTATACCTAAACCTTTCCCAAGAATCATTTTATATATTGGTGAAAACGACATTAAAATGCGTTCTGTAGTTTTTGAGCTTATCGCGAACAGACATACAGACAGACGTGACAAAAGATTTTGTTTTACACTATGTAATGATGTGTAGTGATGAACTGTTACCCGTGCATTTGTCCGTGTGAAATTGGTCTAAAATATATTGTTTACTGGAAACATACATTATGCGATCGACAATATGGGCATATTATATCTATATAATAAAAGATTTAACACATATTGTTCGATAATATATAGCTTAATATTTTTATTACTTTCTTATATAGTGTAAGTGAACACTAAGGGTGGTATATAGTAGTTTAAAGTTCTAAGTATGTTGTTGATGATAAATACCTATTCGACATAGTTAGTATTCACATATCTAATGTACACGTTACATGTTACAGTAGACGACGTGCGTGTCGTACTTACAATTTTTTTTTAAAGAGCATTATTGTAATTTACACATCTACTCACAGTTTTACATTTATTTAATACATTTAAAAAACCGCGTGCGGAGCCGCGGTTACCAGCTAGTTCACTATAATTCTGAATATCTATACTAATATATAAAGCTGAAGAGTTTGTTTGTTTGGTTGAACGCGATAATCTCAGGAACTACCAGTCCGAATTTGAGAAAATCCTTCTATTTTAGATAGCTCATTTATCGGGGAAGGCTATAATATCATCACACTGAGACCAATAGAAACGGAGCACCTATGAAGAATGTTTTAAAATCGGGCACTTTTTTCGTTTTGAGAGATTTCGTTAGCGTTAGTATTATATACATTGCCAGTGTAACGTGGTAAGTTTCTATCGCAAACATTTTCAGAGTTTATTTTATTTCCCTATTCAAAAAGTTTATACTACTTTTATTTCCAATTTTTATTTGGAATTTTTTGGAATTTGAAATTTTTTTATTATAAAAATAAAGTTTGTTTATGTACAATTAAAACAACAACTTTTTGATGAATGGATATGGCTAAAAATGACCAAAAAAATTATTTTTATACTTTGCCTATATTTTTATATTTTACTGCCAGATAGATAGCCGAAATTATAGCGGTTGACATATTCTATTTTATTTGTCCGCGGCTTCGTCCACATTGCTATTTCCAAAATGGTTGGACCGATTTTCACGGGATATTCACTGGTAGATAGAAGACCTTATCCCGCCCCAATAATAAAATGAAAACCTTGACAAATTATACCTAAACCTTCCCCATGAAACATTCTATCTACTGGTGAAAACGGCATGAAAATAGTAGTTTTTGACTTTATCGCGAACAGATAAACTGACAGAGCACTTTCTTTTTAACCGACTTCGAAAAAGGAGGAGGTTACTACAGGCTTAAGAATTAAAGAATGTATAATAAAGATAGAAAGCTGTAAGAGAAGTATAGAGAATAGTTTTTCGAGATAATAAATATATAGCATATTGTAAGAGCAGTGAAACAAATAAAGACAATACTTGAGAAACTCTATACCTATTTCTAGAAATAGTATCCTAGAGAGATATTATTCATAGATTAATTTATTATCCTGATATTGGTAAGCCTTAAATAACGAAATATATGCAAGACTAACTGTGCTGGCAGCAACGCACGCGTTTTTAAAAATTGTATTAAAGAAATATAAAATTGTGAGACTATGTACAATTATAGAAATGCTCTTTAAAAGCAATTGTAGGTACGACACGCACGCCACTTACAGTAACATAAATACTAAGTGTTTCACATGAGGTTTATCATCAGCAACATATCTGGAACCTTAACTCACCATATAACTACCTCAGTGCTTACTTACATTGTGTAAGGAACTAATGAAACAATAACTTAAAGATGTTAGTTCAATGATATAATATCACCATTTTGTTAATAAGTAATACGTTTATGATCTAATATCTTATTAGAAAGACCCCCTTCTATCTTCAAAATTACTATTAATAATTATAATTTTGCATTGTAAACAATGAATGTCATAAAATCTTGAATAAATATAAATCAAGTTATAAATAAAACTTTATATCTGTCTGAGCAGTTTTTAATATTTGACAATTTAAATAGTGCTCATTTAACTCGATACAATATTCTTATGTATGTATTAATATTAAAATAGACTCAGTTACTTTTTATAATGTCCGGTACCTGCCAGTGAAAGTCTCATGAAAACCAGTCTCACCGTTTTGGTGATAACACTGCGGGCGAAGCCACGGTTGACAGGTAGTATAAACTAAAATTGCTTGAATTACTTGTTATAAAATTAGCTCTCTGCCAATGAAAGTCTCGTGAAGATCAGTCAAACCGTTTTGGAGATAGCATTGCGGACAAAACCCGCGGTTAACAGCTAGTGTAATTTAAAGTAGCCTATGTAACCCTCTGTAATTTTTGCTATCTGCCAGCGAAATTCTAATCAAAATCGGTCCAGCCGTTTCGGAAATTACCTGGAACAAACAGACAGACAGACCGACAAAAATTTTAAAAATTGTGTTTTTGTTATCAGTTGCGTGTATACTTTAACACCCAATCAGTAAAAAAAATTGATATTAGATACAGACGCATCATTTCCATTATATGTATAGATAGATATAGATAAAACCTTTTTAATTAAGTAACTTGTTCATAAGTCAAGCACTTTATTTTTTTACAGCATGTTACATTTACAACCTTACATATTCTGACGCCATCTTAACTTTCACTACAACAGATAATAATGCTATCAACAATGTTTCCTTTTATGATTATGACCTTGCTTTTACATAGGCCACCCTATATATGTTTACTGCTTTGTTTACTATAGTGTAGGTAAACTTGCTTATTAATTCTGGAACCGCATCAGTAACTGTTTAAATATATTTTTAATAAAAAAAATCTTTTATGAATACTATTTTGTAATGTAACCACAAATTATAACAGCCATAATCATAGGCCAGGCTAATTAAAGCTGAGCCATACTATACAGTTATTTAATGAAGCAAATTAACCCATTTTCGCTGATAGTAACGTTGCCCTACTTGTAATTATGTACAGGAGTATGTTTACAAGTAATCTGGAACGACAGTTGTGGTGTTTCTGGTTTGTTTTCATAAATTACACACTATTTAACGTAGATATTTTGATTAAAAACCCTTTATCTGTTATTAGCTGTGCCAGCGACTACGTCCGCGTAGAACATAATGTAAAATAACATTGACTAATAAAATTATATGAATGTATAAGTCCATTTACTTGTCGCGCGTCGTCATTAAAATTACAATAACTTTTGATAGACCGAACCGATTTTAATGAAACAAAGATTAAATGTTACTCCCAGATATGCTTTAAATTCACAAAAAATCATAAGGTACAGATACGTTAAATTCAGATTCTTATTATATGTATATAAATAATTTCTTGAGCGAAATAAGATATGCTCTTTTATTTACTTGTATGCTTTTAGCTATCTGTGAATGACTCAGTTATTATAATTTACCGAAATATTAAACGAGAAGACAAAATAATAATGTAAGGTTGTATCATTAATTAAATTCATTCATGAAGGAGGAGGTCTCGAGGCTTAGCGATGGTTATTGAAAAATTCTGACGTGGGAGGATGCTGGGATTTTAATGAGATTCCAACCATCCTGCAGTTCACTTCTTGCATCTTATATCGAGGGTGGAGGCGGATTTAAAGGGGTAATAAAATGAATATTCATTTACGGGCGCAATTAATTATGGTTTTATTGCTTTTCTGTTTACGAGCCCGCGCTCCGTGGTGAGTCGGTCCGTGTAATTAATAAGGCTTCCATTGAAATTATGATTTGAATATCAAATATTTGCTTTTAAAAATGAAACCAATTTTAATTAATTTTCTTAAATCAATTTGTGGCTTGGAAATATCATATTGCAAGTCGAGTATTCGTCTAATTTTGTAAAATTAAAGAGATTATTTTATTATTATTAACTAATTGTATGGAAATACCAATCATATTTTAAAATTGTTATCGTCTTTTATAATATACTAGCTCTGACCTTTGGTTCGGGAACAGTATATTTTTTTCGTATAACGTGTATGCAAAATTCGAGGTTGAGTAGTTAAAACGTGAAGGCATTATAAACAAACAAATTCATCTTTGTATTTTAGTATTACTAAAGATTTAGAAAAGAAAGTTACATCTTATATAAATTCACGAGACGACCATTATATGTGAAACAATTACTGTATAAAATGTAAGTTAGAATGAATGCTAAGCGAGAAGGAATTAGTAGTGCAGGTGCGCAGTGGGGCGCGGCGGGGAGTGTCGGGAAACGAAGAGGAGTTGGTGGCTCGATGTTAACCGAACAAGACCGAATTATGACTGCCTATGTCAATGAACATTCTACATAGATAAAACAAAACGGTAACAAACAAACTCATTTTCGTATCTATAATATTAGTTAGGATTTGCTTTAGCTTACCTGACTACGATGACAATATTATTATTCCTAAGTACTTTGTCTCTTAACTCTCTCTTGTAAAGGTTAGGGTGGGTCAATATTTGAACGATCATGACGTCTGAAAATGACGCCCCTGTCTATTTTATTTTTTTACAAAAAGGTACAGTTACAGATAACAGATTGAAATTATATGAGTAACATAACTATTATAATATAATAAATCTGAAATCCAATTATAAATTTTACACAACATTATCAATTTTACAATAACTACTGTTAGCCTAGTGTGATGATAAAATAAATATTAGGGATACACAACTATCATACGTCTATGTTTCTAATACAATATGTGACTTAAATTTTTTTAAAGCTGTCTGTACAATAACTATCTATGTTTTGTATTAATAAGGAGTACCATGAAAGTACCATGAAAGGATAAGCCACATTGAGTTTCTTGCCGGTTCTTACCGATGACTGGGTTGTTTTCAAACCGGTGGTAGCTTTGATATTTATAAGAACCTTCTCATGGCCTAAATTCAAAGCATTTTTGATTTTGATAAATTGTAGTTCAGTTAATAAACAAGGAGAAAAAGAAAAATACTAAGTCATCTCTACAACTCGTTCATTAATATATAATAAATTGTTAACGTCTACGTCCGGTACCGTGACACACCCGAGAGGCGAGACTACAATGCCACCCGGGGAACCACTATTGACCTGCGATACCGCGCTATTGACTCTGTCGGGGTGTTACTACTGACCTCGAATGCTATTGGTGGAAGTTATCGGCTGTTTATTGTTCATTCCGGTGTGAGACTACATTGGCGATATATAAAGGGCAAGATGTCGCTGATCTGGGCGCACTCCTATGTGGAAGTTATTGTAAGGCGAAGCTCTGCCCGATTAAACAGTGACAAGAACCTACGAAGTATTTATTGCCAATCCTGACTGCATCGACCCTATACGTGATTAGTGTAACAAAATATTTAAGTTTTGGAAAAGGGTTTTTTTTTTCTCTGTTTTGTAACAATTATTTTGCTACTTATTATTAAGACATAATGCACAGTTTGCACCGACCATTTTGACCGCCCTGCATCTATGTATGTATGTATAAATGAAGTTTTATTGTAATTGTCAATTTTAAATTGAACTTTTTAGGTTCAGCTGCAATTATGTACTTACCATATTTAAAAAAGATTAATATTGTTAAGGTCTAGGTCCTAGACAAGGTCTCTTTCTCTTGTCCAAGGATTTACTTGTTACTTAAAAAAATAATTAACAAACGGTAGTAAAATTGCGATAGGAATTTTATAAATTGATTTCACTATCCTAATTGATACAATGGCCCACAATTTGCAAAGTTTCTAAAGCTACGATAACTCATTTACGTCAACATGTGACTTCCCAGGCTTGCAATAATTTAGTTATGAGCCGACGTAAAACCCAATTAATCACTCTATATTCGAAAGGACTAGACCCGCTTATGAATCTGGATTTTATACAGCCATTGACCGCAGCTTTGGCCGTCTTTGTAATTATTTTTGGTGTAATTAAAAGTTGCATATCTGTGCATTCGAATCTTCCTACCATTCGGTACAGAAGATGTTACGATGTATTACCATCTAATATTGCGCTATGGGAGAAAAACATAAGCATTCGATATGAAAGTTGATTCCAGCAATATACAATATGAGACTTCGCGATTCATTGGATACTGATTTTTTTTATAGTAGCACGGCAAAATGACTGCACTTTGCCTGATGGTAAGCGCAGTACAATCCAAAAACAATGGCGACCACCGAGTGACACACGATCCATCGCCGTTCGCCGCTGTCATGTCGGCCTGCGAAAAGCTGGATATGCACAGGCTGATCCCGAAACGCGACCCGCAAAAGCGAATCACTATGACGGGCTTTTTCGCCATATACATGGTGGTTGCGACCCAGTCAGGCTGTAAAACCGTACCACCTCGCAAAAGTTCCTGAGTTTCAGGAATTAACTCTTCTTAACTCTAAAAACTGTGACAAACTAGTCAGTCTCAATAAAACCAGTAACAATTTGTTAGGTAATAGTGTTAGGTTTTACAACAAAGTCCCAAAAGACCACCCATTTAACGGACAGTAAGTTTAAGCGCTGTATCAATCGGGTTTTGGCGTCAAATGTCTTTCATAGGGTGGATCAATATTTGAACGATGGTGATGTCTGGAATTGACGTACCCTCTCTGTACATCCACTAAGAACAATTGTAATGTTAATATTTTAAATGTATGTATGTTAAAAGGATAAATTAGATTGAGTTTCTTGACGGCTCTTCTCGATGACTTAGGTGTTTTCCGAACCGGTGATAATTTTAATATTCATAAGCGCCTTCTAGGGGCCTAAGTTGAAGAAAGTATATTTAAATATGATTTTGATTGAACAACTACAGTACATAAATAATTTTGCAATAATTAACTCCATCAAACAGATGTCGTATCAATCAAATCGTAAAGTAGAAACAAGTTTATTTACTTCGGTATTAGATAAAATAAATATATCTCGGAGAACACGGCCTCAAAGCGGCATCACAAAGGGCTCTCCAGGAAGGCGCTTTGGTTTGTAGAAGGCATTAAACGATTTTCGTCCCGAGCTTGTTTGCGAGTATATAATTATGTTTACAAATGTAACAAGCGGACTATAACAGTTATGTTAATTATATACGGTATTTAGATTACGTATTTATTAATTTGCAATCTATATAAATTAGTAGACATTGTTTTGTCTATATAACTAAGGCATCTATTATTCTGTTTAAATTTTGTGTTTTCCTTGTGAACAATAAATTACATATAATAAAAAGGTAAGTCTAACGTGTCTGTAGCTTTTCGGTAAAAAAAATGTAGGGGTCTAGGAATAAGTAATAGAATACATTTCATTCATTCTTAGAAATGTTTGTCTGTTTGTTTGTATGAAGACACATCACTGCAAAAGTACTGAGTTCACGACAAAACCTCACCAAGAAAATTATATATTTATTTATTTAAACTTTATTGTACCCCAGTAGTAGAATAAAATACAACAGATATCTCTGAATCAGCATATTTATTGACAAATGAATAATAAATAATTAAGACTGAAAATAAAGTGCCCAAAATGCCGTTTATTTACGTGTGGTTTTAAGCTTTTTAGCTTTAAATCCGGTCTTCCTATCAGACGAGGATTTACGTTTAGCATCTTTCTTTCCTAGATCTTCTATATCTTGAATAGGATTATGAGTACCACTTAGAGGTAGTTTGTGACCGTTGTTTGGGTCCAAAAACACTGCTTCCCGATATTGTTTCAAGGTTGCATCCTCTGCAATATTTTTTGGTTCATGTACCTGTGCGACCACCTTTATTGTTGTTGCGTTTCTGAGATTTATTTTCTCTGAAGACTCAAGCTTATCTCCGACTGGATCTAGTTCTTCTTTAGGAAGTGATTCTGCTAGGAGGCGTTCGTATATGTCTTCTTTTTCTGTTTGGTAGTATTTATCTATCACTTCCTTTAGTTTTTCACGTATTATTTTACGCGGCGTTGTTAAACTATAATTAAATGACACAATTATTCTATTATTTTGTATAGATTAGCATCTTACTACAACCTCAGCTGATACCAAGCGATGACGTTACAGATTTTAATACGAGAATATTAATGGTCTTCGAGTATACATGCTGGTATAAAGAGACAGATTTTGACGTGATAATGTCTTATAAATCGATGAAAGCCGGCTGCATGCACTCGAAGCATGACTCTTTGTCACGTTCCGGCTGAGCGCTCGGTGCAAGCGAGAGTGCGGAACAAGCGATAGAGAGGCGCAATCGGCCTTAGCGTTCGGGTTCTCATAAAAGACTTTACAGACGACCAATTTTTTTCAACTTGATTGCATATAAGGATACCTTGTTATAATATCATTGAGTTAACATGATATTTTCTAAACCGAAAGCCTAGAGTTGTCATAGCAATTGAAGGGCTAAAGAGAGAATCTGACTAAGTCACATTTAGAAACTTTATACGAGAGACAATTTTGGAAGCATTCTATGGTGGACTTGAATACATTAGAATGAATGATTTTGAAAGGAAATTTTGGATGTTATATGTATTTGGAATTGTTTTCTGTATAAAATATGCCTAATTATAATAATAACCGACGTGGGCACGTCACGGACTTAGCTAATTATTCTGTACTAAAGAAGAAATACAACAACAACAAAATCTGACACAACGCGTTTCACACTTGTTTTAGACAGTCATATTTTGAAATGAGTATTTTTGTGGCCATAAACTCAGCTTGCGATGTAATCGCCATGATGCTCGATTTAACATCAGTAACGGATATCTGTGTAAATTTGAAATCGTCATAGCTAGGTTTTGGCAATGATGGCAGATTACTGTAGTGTGTTAGCCTTTAGATAAACATCAAAGATGGTTGAAGAAGAGAAATGTTTATTTAGTGATTCAATGTCTAGGCCTTTGGAAGTTGTAACTTGGCGAGCTTTACCAACACCTATTTTGCGTAGAAATTTCCAGACTTTTGCAAGGTCACTAGCTGCAACTGATTCGTGAATATATCGACGTTGGGCATCCCTGCATACTTTATTGCAGTGGTTACGATTATCCACATATTTTTGCCAATTTGAATGATTTGAGTGACATTTATATCTATCTAGTCTTGGCCACTGCCTTTTTATGCATAATTGCTTTGATATTATTTGTTAGCCATGGTGATGGGGAATGTTTTAACTTTATAGGACGTATCAGTGCATGGTTATCATAGAGTTGAAGTACTGTTGAATTAAAAATTTGTAGCATATTCTCGAGTAACATTTAGTCTTGGTTTAATTAAAATCGGTTAACTCTATCAAAGTTATTGTTATTGTAATGACGATGTGACTTAAGTACGGGTGAAAAGTAAATAAGTAAATGGACTTAATACATTCAAATGATTTTATTAGTGACTATTTTTTTACATTCAGTTTCACGCGTAAGGAGTCGCGTGCACATCTAGTGTTATATATATTAAAAAGGCAAAGGGAAGCCAATTTAAAAATATAAGTAGACTAGAACCAACGACCTGTAATTTTTTATGATACTTTTTCTTTCAGGTGAAGCCTGCAAAGTAAAATAGAAACTCGGTGTCCGTGGATTTACGCTTATTTTTGTTAGACATTGCTACGGAAAATATTTCTTTTTACATAAATTCTTTATTGCATAACAAAATAACATCCTAAAAAAACCTTATAAATAAAATTATACTAGTATCTCTCTCCATTAAGATGCTTTTCCTACAGGGCTGTATTATTTATTTACTATACTATGAAGTAAACGTATAATTTTATATTACTATTGCAGAAGGTCTCTTTAAGGTGCACAATGTAAAACTGTGTGATACAATGTTAGTTCGTGCTATTTAAAATAAAGGTTTCCACTTTGCTGAAAAACACAACGACGGCGGATAAAACGACTAATTTAAAATGCAAACCTTGAATCGTTCCGGACCCTTTATGTTCTGTGGCGTTCCCCTTTGAAGCTTAATTATATAGTCTAACTAAAATTTCAAGCGGCTTTTTTAAAGTTTCGAACACGATTCATTTTTTAATTTTTGGAACCCTTTTTTGATTTTGAATAATTATGTCAATTGACTGTCATTAGTCTGGCGATAAATACTGTTACAATAAAAATATTACATTTGAATTTGGATACTGTCAAGTCAAGTCCACGTAGTGTTCGTACGTAAAAGGTGGTCAAACCAGTAAGCGAAAGAATTTGAATAAATCCTGTCCAAAAGCGAAAGATTTTCTCTTGGAAGATGAAGATAGCACCTAGAACCATGTCGTGTATTTTAAAATATGATTTAGGATTTGCAGCCTATAAAATACGTACTAGTCATTTATTAACTGATGATTTAAAAAAGTATAGTGTGGTAAAATCGTAACAACTACTGAAGCGGTACGCAAAGGGACCTCCCTTCGGAAAAAATTCGTTTACGGATGAGATTTTTTTTACAATTGAGCAACATTGTAACAAACAAAATGATCGTATTTATATTGAAAGCTCTAAGGAGGCTTTCCAATTAGTCGAAAAAGTGCAACGTGGGCACTATCCGACTTCAGTGTTGGCGTGGTGGGGTATTAACTACGAAGGAGTGACTGAGCCATACTTTTGTGAGAAAGGTATCAAAACATCGGCACAAGTGTATCAAGATACCATTCTTGAGAAGATAGTGAAGCCCCTTAACAACACCATGTTCAATAACCAAGAATGGTCCTTCTAGTAAGACTCGGTGCCGGGTCATAAAGCTCGGTCTACGCCGTCTTGGTTGAAAACGAACGTTTCGGACTTCATCAGAGTTGAACACTGGCCGTCGTCTAGTCCCGATCTTAATCCGCTGGATTATGATTTATGGTCAGTTTTAGAGAGTACGGCTTCCTTTAAACGCCATGATAATTTGGAGTCCCTAAAACAATCCGTACGATTGGCAGTGAAGAATTTTCCCATGGAAAGACTGTGTGCTTCTATTGATAACAGGCCTCGACGTTTAAAGGACTGTATTGCAGCTAATGGAGACCACTTCGAACAAGGTTTTTATATTTTAAATTGTTTTATATTTATGTATTAAACTAACTTCTAAACTACTGTACCAATGCTGATGAAATTATCGTGTATATTTAACCAATACTTAAGCATAAGTGCCCTCAGATAAGCCTGTCTGGGTTTATTAATTGTACAAAAATTATTAAATGATAGTTAAGTATTTATACTACGGGACTTCGTAATTATAGTATATATTTTATGAGCATTCGCATCTTTATAAACATATGTATAATTATTCTGTCCATGTGTACTGTGATTGAACTCCTCCTAAACGGCTGGACAGATTTTGATGATTTTTTAGGGTATAGCAGGATTCAATAATGGTTGAAATTCCTAATTGAACTCTGTGGGTGCGGTTGAATTATAGGATTTTTTTTATTATTAAGGCAGGGCAACGTCCTCCGGGGCCTGCTATTACACATATAATCTCTATCTATACATATAGTAAAAATGAAGTGTCTGTATGTAATATCAAAATAATTTTTTTTACAGATTAGATATGAAAGTACACACGCTACGGATAAAAAAATTGTTTTTTTTTAAATATTGTCGATCTGGCTGTCTGTCTATTTGTTCCGGGTAATCTCCAAAACGGCTAGACTGATTTTACCAGGAATTTCACTGGGAGGCAGCTACAATTACAGCGGGTTACTTAAGATACTCTAATTTAGACTAGCTGTTAACTGCGGCTTCATTTGCAGTGCTATCTCTAAAACAGTTGAACCGATTTCCACAAGATTTTCACTGGCAGATAGTTGACCTTATAAGAAATAATTCAAGCAATAAGAAGTAATTCACAGTAAACATGTGCGTTGCACTGGACTCCAAGAATAAATATAATTGAAATTCATATATCTATATCTATGTGTGTAATTATCTTTTGGCGGCCATTTTGTTTTATTGACCATGCTTTCGACTACATAACTCATGAACCATAGTAACATATAAGAATATTGTATGGAGTTCAATGAGCACTAATTAAATCGAATATTAAAAACTGCTTAGAAAGATGTAAAGTTTTATATCTTGATTTTTATTTATGTAAGATTTCAAAACAGTTCATTCACTGTATACAATTCGAGATTATAATTATTAATAGTAATTTTGAAGATAGAAGGGGTGTTTACTAAAAATCTACTATACCATAAACGTATCACTTATTAACAGTACGGGGATATTAATTCATCATAATAACATCTTTAATTACTGAGAAAACTCTGAAACCACTAATTCTGAAGAAAAAAAACCAGAAAATGCAGTCCTCGGGAATAATCTAAAGTTGGCTAGTTTTCTGTGACATAAAAATGGCAATATAACAAGCAAACCATAATCTTGAAGAACTTCGGTTTTAACCGGAACGAAAAATTGTAAGGCTACAAGAGCCCATCAGACTTCGTAACTATATGTTAATAATCATAAATACAGTGGTGCAACAAATAATCCCAAGGAGAGTTGATGTCAGGCAGGCGGCCGATCGTAAAAATTAAGCGAAATCATATACCACAACATGAGAAACATGTTGTACCAACCCCACTTATGTGGGATAAGGGTAAGAAGAAGAAGAAGAGTAACATCTTTAATTCATTGTTTCATTAGTTCCTTATACAGTGTAAGTAAGCATTGAGGTAGTTACATGGTGGGTTAAGGTTCCAAATATGTTGCTGATGATAAACCTCATTTCTCACATTGTTAGTATTTATATATCTAATGTATACGTTACATGTTACTGTAAGTGGTGTGCGTGTCGTACCTACAATTGTTATTAAAGAGCATTTCTATAATTGTACATGGTCTCACAATGTTATATTCCCTTAATACAATTTTAAAAAACGCGTACAAAGCTGCGACTACAGCTAGTTTAATATATATAAGCCAAAGTTTACATAAGTTTCACTTCCTCCGCGTTTACACACTGATACACGCACTCTTTTTTTATATTGTAAGGATTAATTCCCTGGTGCTTTTATAAGTGGCCCTGTTACCAGAAAAGACACTAATTCTTATTTGAAAACTATTCATAATTGATCACGCGTTTCAAATTCCATTCATTCTCGGATTACCCATTAATCACTGGGAGACTTTAACTATAAACCTTGTATTTGCCCGTGACGATGAAATTAATTAGTGTATAAGAATATGGAAAATATCATGGAGTGGATAAAATACAAGAAAGAATTACAATACTCGGTAGTTTGCTTATAATATTAATAAAAAAACTTTTATGTTCGTAGAGAACTGGGAATTAAACTGTCAGTAATAAAAATGCGAATTCTTATTGCAAGCAGTGAGAACGAATAAAAATGTTTCTATTCATTTTTTATAAAGCGGACGAGATAATTAGAAATACCGCAGAGAATTATTGTTACTACTCCATTTAAATATTTTGCTTAAATATTACCTTCTACAAATTAATGTTTGATGAAATATATACACAGTGTCGAATTTAAAAGGCAGCGGTTATGGCAGGTACTTTTAAGCTACAAAAAGGAGACTGTATATAACTTTTTAATATACATACATCAAAAAAGTCTAAGCAACATGCGTGATATTACAAATTTGACCATTTATATTAATTAATTTCTAAGTATTTACTCAAACAAAGTGCGTAGGTAAGTAAACTTTTTTATTATTGATGACATACTGGCTGGTTGTAAAAAAAAATTTGATTATGTTTTGTTTTTTCATAAAATTCAAATGACTGCGAATTTGTTTGAATTTAAGTGCGTTTTAATTGCTACATTTAGTCGTGATTTTATAATTTTACCAACCATTTAAATAAAGTTAGCGACACAATTGAATTGTTAGATATTCTTTACATCATGAAGCGGCATCATTTGATGGTGGATGAAATGCAAAGAGCTGTAGGGATGTTGCAAGCGGGAAGTAATCAATCATCAGTATCTCGACATTTTGGCATTCATAGAAGTGTTATTTGTCGTCTTTGGCAGCGCTACAATAATACAGGAGAACCCGCTGAACAACATCCAGGCCGTAAAAGGAGTACAACCATTCGGCAAGATAAGTTTGAGGCTACAAATTTCAAGTCGTGATGTAAGTCCTCAAACTGTGCGAAATCGACTGCATGAGTACGGCCTACGAGCTCGACGCCCAATCAGTTGCCCACTGATACATCACGGGAATCGCGCTCGTCGATATGAATGGTGTAGAGAACGCATAACATGGACCCAGGAATAATGGGATAAAATTATGTTTTCCGATGAGTCGCGATTCGGGTTTAAGCCTGATACAAGAAGGGTGCGAGTGTATCGTCGGCCCGGAAATACTGAAAGGCTCAGGTGCGTTCAGGAAGTTCATCCATACAGCGGCTCAACAGTTATGTTATGGGCGGGTATTATGAAGAACAGGCGAACTGAGCTCGTTTTTGTAAATGGAAACATGAATGCTGAAAATTACATTGAGGATATTCTCAGACCTTATGTCTACCCATTTGCACAAACCTTTGGCTCCGATTTTAGGTTAATGCATGACAATGCGCGTTCACATACAGCTCGGCGAACTAGTGAATACTTTGCAACGGAGAACATCCGGGTATTGCCCTGGCCTGCACAATCGCCAGATCTCAACCCCATCGAGCACGCATGGGACATGCTCCAGAGACGTGTTTTGAAGGACTTGGACGGAGCGACAACAACCCAACAGCTGAAGGATTTGCTACAATTCCATTGGGAGCGAATACCGCAAGATGACATAAACAGTCTCATTAATTCAATGAATAATCGTTGCCGACAAGTTCTGAATAGCAGAGGAGACCATACTTTGTATTAAATTGTTCTATTCTTTCACAATAAATACATTTTCTTTAGAAATTTCATTTTGTAAGAAAAAAGTTTAGTTTCTTATGTATCTTAGTTTCTACAGTATATTCTAATATTGTTCATTTCTGTTATTAAAAGAACTTATAAAGACAACAGCTGTTATTCTTACATCATAGAACCCTAAAGATATTATTTTAAAAATAAAATACAACGTTATAATGTGAAGAACCATCCCAAAATTTAAATTAGTACATGTTGCTTAGTCTTTTTTGATGAGTGTATTTTCATTTAGTGTTACAGTGAACGTTACTTTTGCACTTTAGCCTGGAATAGATTGATATCAATTTGCAACATATTTGATTATTTTATATTTATAGTACAACATTACATATCAACAGTGTCAACCGCCGTCAGGTTCAACCATGGAACGCGGTTTTAATTCTTGTTGCTTAAAGCTTGTTTAGATATTACCCTTTCAGTTATATACCAACAGTGTCAACCGTCAACCAAGGAATGCGTTTTTAATTCCTTTTATTGTTTTAGGTACTAATATTTCGCTCTCTCGTTATCACTAGTTTCAGGTGTAGCCTTTTTATGTACATTTGGGCAAATAAAATCAAACGTTTTTTGTTGCAGTAAGACGTAGTAGTGTTCAATCTATTCTAAGTGGAAGTGCCAAGTAGCGTCCACTATAATATTTAATGATGGATTTCCGCAAAGTAACGGCTTCTCCAATCAAATATATTTTCATCTGCCTTAAGATGTGATGCAGTCAGCAAGACAATCGGTTATTTAAAAAAAACTTTTTTACGCCAATTGATCCTGTTCTTTGTTATGATCAAAACACTTTATTGAACACTAGCTGATCCGTGCAACTTCGTCTGCATCGAAGCGGTTATGTAATTATTTATGACGTCACATTAGAAACCTCAAAAATAACAGTATTTCTCCACTATTTAATGGATGTTATTATACATATAAACCTTCCTCTTCAATCACTCAATCTACTAAAAAAACCACATCAAAATCCGTTGCGTAGTTTTAAAGATTTAAGCATACATAGGGATATAGAAAGCGACTTTGTCTTATACTATGTAGTGATGAGGTTTCGATACTATAATTTACGAAAAGTTTTTCCATATAACTTGAAGAAGATCATAGTTACTTCGATAACTTAGTATGGAATGTAAGCAATAATGAGAAAATTTAACAGAGGTAATTTAGATTGATGTTTGAGGGATTGAATTGTATTATAATATCATTGAAGTAAAATTTCTTATTGGAGGGCTTTGGGATTTTGATCCGCAATTGTTTTGTATGGCAGATAGAGTTTGGGATAAACACTGTGTCGGGGAGAGTGGATGCAGTGTTTTATTTGCCTTCGGTATTGGAAAACGCTTAGACTTGCGCTCTTCTCGCTTTAATGTTTTTAGTTCATTTGTTTTTTTGTTTTACAGTTGGATCCGGTAGGTGACATTGCGGGTGAATTTTAGATATTTTTTTTATTATCAAGGCCGGACAACGTCCGCCCGGCCCGCTAGTTTTATATAAATTCTTTATAAGTTATATGTTACTATGATATATAAACTATATTATTGCTTATGTTCATCAAAATCCTGCAAGACATCATATTTCTATAATATAATAATAATATAATATTTTTATTTCTATTCCCATTGGATAATATAATACTAAAATATTATAAATTCACACTTCGTTCTAATTGCTCAACTATAGCAAGAGAAAATGGGTAATAAAACAGACATTAAATTTACAAATACCATTCCTATGAGGTTTAATTAACATTCGAATTAAAGGGTCACGTTCGTAGACTTAACCGGGTGGAACCTTGCTCAAATTAATCGCGTTAGAGTAATATCCATACGGTCGGTTAACACGTACTCTACCGTCGTATATTGAGGTCAAATATCAAGTACTCGATGACGAGTGGACGAAGGCACGTTTATATATCTATGTAATTATTCAGGTTAGTTATCAATTGTAACAAATATATTTACTTATAGCTGTACCTGAAACTCCTTCCGTGTGTAACCTAATGTAAAAAAATAGTGAGTAACAAAATCAACTGGATGTATTAAGTCCATTTATCTACTATTCTCTCGTATTCAAGTCACGTCTTCATTAAGATTATAATAACTTTTGATAGAGTGAACCGATTTTAATGAAACCAAGACTAAACGTTATCGTGAACGCATGCGTATTCAAACAAACAGACGGGGATATCTAAAAATGTCAAATTTATTTCATGACTTACTCCAAGACACCTTTTTTTACGTGGGGATATCCCTTATGGATACGCCACCCTCTCGGGGAAGATAATGGTTTATGTCCGACTCGCACAGACTAAAACCCCACGGTGTATGACTGCCGCTATAGTTGGGGCGACACGAGATCTCTACAGACTTCAACGTACCGCCACAGCGGTCGTCCCGGCAGTAGAAAAACGCCGCCGACCCCGTCATTGTCAAGACACAACCGAGTACACACCGGCCGTCTCCTTTGTCTGCTGGACCTGTGCAATGCGAAAATGGGTCCCCGACCCATCTTCCCTAGGTCCGGCTATGGTGGCGGGAACAGGCGGGCAGGCTGCCGCCTCCTCTTGCCGGTCCTCCGTTGACAGAGAGGGTCGCTTAGAGGGTCCTGCTCGCGGATTCTCTTCGCCACAAAAAATGTGGCGAGACGACTTCCTCGCAGAAGGAGGCTACATTTTTTTCACAAAAATCTAAAAAGTACGAACACATTACATTTACATTCTTATTACCTATATGTATAGCAGATATGTCTACGCATATACATAGATTACAGTGAACTAAACATTTAAATGGATAGCATGAACTTTTTTTTATGTCATAGGAGGCAAAAGAACATGTGGGTCACGTGATGTTAAGTGATCACCACCGTCCATAGACACTAACTACACCAGGGGAATCGAAAGTTGCCAGCCTGTTTTTGGGGGGATAGGGGAAAGGGGAGGTAGAAGGAAAAGGAGGGAGGAGAGGTCTCCGACTCTCTCATTGACTGAACGAAACGTAATAATGCAAGCACTGTTACTTCACGTCGGTTATCTGGGTAGAGGGTGGTACTACTCCAGGTGAGCCAACCCTTTCATACTGAAACCAGTAATAGCTTCATCGTGGCTCTACCACATACAGCGTGACTCTACCACCTACATCTTGTAGGTATACTTAGATATTGAGAATACAACAAATAATAAGAAATACATACATACGGAACTGCGGGCTGCATATTATACACATCAGGCCACCCCATAAACGTACACACATTACACATATGGTGGAAGATTTTTTTCCCTTATTCGAACTGAATCGAGTAGTTTAGTTTGTTTCAGATCCGAAATACATGTAAACGTTTGTGAATCATACAATTCAAGTTTTGTAGGCGGTAGAGCCACGCTGAAACTATTATTGGTTTCAGTATGAATGGGTCGGTCAGTGAATATAAAAAAAAGGTTGTGTTCCAAAAATCCTTAGTGGTCATTTATAGTGTAAATGTAAATTCGCATACATATTTTCACAACCCTAGTTCTAGTAGTTTTGACTGTAAAACTAATAAAATATTACAAAAAAGTAAAATACTTGCTTTAAAAAGGTTTTGAATTAAATGCACCGCGCTCGCCCGAGGCAAGTTCGCATTATGCTTTTTCGTAAGTCTAACCTAACGTAACCAAAGCGAGACAAAAGAGCAAGATGGCGAACATTCAACGACCGCGGTGCATTTAATTCGAAACCTTTTTAAAGCCAATGTTCAATACGTATTTAACTTTTTTGTAATAACACCGAGTAAGTCTATAAAATCAATGAAACAGTGTTCACAATCACGTATTAAAATTCACTTCTTGGATTCCTTACAAGGGAATAATTAATTCTCACCGGCATAACACATTTAAACTCCAGGCAACTATTTTGACAAAACAATTAGGAGTCATTTATAATTTAACTAAATAGTTTCATTAGAAAACCCAAGCTAACAATGGGTACCGCAATGGAACAAATGAACTTCCCATTGTGTTGGGTTTAATTCAGCCGACACCTAGATCCGGAGTCCACAATGGGAAATGGGATTTCGCAGTTAATGGGAACGTAGCACAGCTTGCCTCGTTAAGTTATTCTTGGAATTTTACTTGGCACGTGGGTTGATGAACACTTTGGGGTTGTTTGCACAATCCGATTCTCCAATGTTTGTGTTGAAACGTCAGGCTATAAATAATTTGTATGTATGCATTGTACATACGATAAATATGTACTAGTTAAGCTATAAAATAACTCTCGCGTTTAATTTTCGAAGTGATTACTTCTTGAGGCGTGTTGAGCGGTATTTTTGGCTCGAGATAAATATATAATTTCGCGTCACGACATGCTACGTAAGCATGACCGGAAGTATTGCGCTTGCACGGTTTGCGTAAGACTAGCGACATGTAGTATAGGGTCCTGTGTACATGTAATATTGATATTTTGCAGCTCATCATACGTTTCATTGATTCATAGACTTTACAAAAAATATTTATAATTATTCCTTCGAGTGCCAGTAGATATGAAAACTTCACCATTGTAATAACTCCAATGAACAAATTCTGAAATTTAAATATTGTACTTTTTGTTTCTTCGAACTGACTACGCTATTGACCTAGCAAGGTCGTAACAGCTTCACCGGACTACTAAAAGATTGTCATTCACGCTGTAATTAATATGATAATTCAAAAGAGAATACATTTATTTCATTGTTTTTAGTTTACACTCTTGTCCAAACTCTCTCTTTTATACTTAGAAGATTTTAGCGTATGACGATAATCTCAGCTGATGTTAAATGACGATTTGCTCTTAGATGGTCATCATACTATCCCTAGAGTAGAGGCCAGCTATCTAGTGCAAATGCTTAAGCATACCTATAAAGTGAAACATTTGAATATTCAAATCTTTGAAACTGAGTGGGAGCTGACATTGAAGGAAAACATCCTGAGAAAACCCTAGGATTATGGTGAGGATTCTTTTTTAGGCTGATCGGTTATCTAAGTACCTGCTGATGCGTTCCGGCACTTGCATTCGAAAGCAATCCCTTTAACACCATATTAAATTGAGAGTCAAACGCTTAACCTATATAAAATCCAGGTTTGATTTTATTGTATGTTCTCTTTCGCTTTTCATCTTCGCTATTGATCGTTAAACAAATCAGTTTAAAAATGTGATATTATTTACGCTACCAGTATTAGTACTTTTAAGGTGGTAGAGCCACGTCGTAGATATTACTGGTTTCAGCATGAGTGGGTCGGCTTGTGCGGGGTAGTATCACCCTCTCACAGAACACCGACGTGAAGTAACAGTGCTTGCATTGTTGCGTTTCGTTCGGTCAGTGAGAGCGCCGGAGGTCCACCTCCTTTCCCCCTTTCCCTTCCCCCTTCTCGTTTCCCTACCCCTCCCCCGTACACAGGCTGGCAACGCACTTGCGACTCCCCTGGTGTTGCTAGTGTCTATGGACGGTGGTGATCACTTAACATCAGGTGACCTACTTGTTCGTTTGCCGCCTTTTGACATAAAAAAAAAATGAAATTCGACGTTAATAGTAAGCTTCTGCAAATATTCTATTATTGTTGTTCTTGCAATTTCTAATTACACATACTAATGTTACATATAAACAGAATAAAGAATACCAAAAGAACAAAGAATTTAAAGAACTATCAAAGGGTGAGCAGGCAACGATGCGACGAGTTTCTACGTGAATTACTTAGAGTCCTCATCTCAACAGAGCTCGATTAAAGATATACTACAAATTTTGTACTAGAAGTGATCATATTAATAAATATAACGGAGGTGTAGTAATTTCGGAGGTGGTAGAGCCACGCTGAAGCTACTACTGGTTTAAGCATGAATGAGTCAGTACCACACTCTCACAGAAAACCGACGTGAAGTAACAGTGCTTGCAATGTTGCGTTTCGTTCGGTCAGTGAGAGCACCGGAGGCTCATCTCCTCGTAGGCGGCGGACAGAGTTCATGAGCAAGATCCTCGAAGTGACCCTTTCCGCCAACGGAGGACAGGCAGGAGGAGGCGGCAGTTTGATCTCCTCCTCCCACCGTAGCCGGACCGGGGAGGATGGGTCGGGGGACCCATCTTCCCATTGCATAGGTCCGGCGGACGGAGGAGACGGCCGGTGTGTACCCGGCTGTCTCCTAACAGGGCGGGGCCCGGCGGCGGCGCTTTCGCTGCTGGACCAACCGCTGGGGCGGCACGATGAAGTCTATAGAGATCTCGTGCCGCCCCAACTATAGCGGCAGACGTACACCGTGGGGTTTTAGTCCGTACGAGTCGGACATAACCCATCCTCTCCCCCGAGATATTTATAATCATACTAGCGGTCCCGGCGGACGCTGTCCCGCCCTGATAATAAAAAAACCTTGACAAATTATATACCTTCCTCATTAACCACTTTATCTACTGGTGACACAGTATGAAAATCCGTTCAGTATTTTTTGAGTTTATCGTGAACAGACAGATAGACAGACGGGGGAGAGGACTTTGTTTTATAGTATGTAATGATATCAAACATAAATATATAAGGGTCTAAAGCGTAGGGTGGGGTTTTCGATTTGTATATTTTTGATGACACGAGGGACGGGTGGATCTGAATGACATTTGAGAATTGCGGTCTAATCAACCGGGCTACCATAGTCCTAAACTCCTAGTAGCGAACCATTATAAGTCCGCTATAGACTATAAATTCCTTATTTCAAGACATGTTAACTGCTGCCCATTAATCAATAAAGAAACCAGAATAGGTGAAAAATTCTTATAGAAACATTACCTAAGCGTGGTGGGAGGTATATCGCTTATTTTTGATACCCAGGGGAAGGATAAAGTACAAAAATTTTGTTTACATAATATTTAAACGGCCCCTAATTTGAAATATTGAAAAATATCAATGGAGTGCTGTTGTAAATAAGTACAATAATAATTATAATCAATTAAGAATTCTATCACACGACACTGTTAGTTATGTTAGGTATGTTAGTCATGTTAGTAAAACCGTTATAATATTTGTTTGCGGGACTATATTGTATGTATATAGTTAGATATAATAGTAGTTAAGTAGATATATGGTATGTAATTTAAAAATCTGCAATACTTTTCTGTCTTAAAGTCATACATTCAATTAACTTTAGGAGTAACCGCACGTCAGTTGCAAATAAAGGACAATCATTCGCTTCTTAAAATGTAGTTATTAATTTATACGGAATTTCATGAGCGGACAAACGTCAAAACGGCCATTATAACGTGCCGCTAGTGTAAGATGTGAAGATGTGAAACAAACAAACAAAGACACTTTCATAATTATAATATAAGTTAGGATGGTTTATACACCAGAATAGTACATAGGTTGCAATTTATATAAATATTGTTTAAATTGACTAAAATATAAAGATAAATAAAAAAAAATCTTATTTCGATGTGAGCTGGATAAGCGGTTAGAGTTACATAAAGATATGATATCGTAACCAATAAAGACAAAAAACAAACGAAGTCGCAAGCGTCTGCTAACTTATCACATTTGTTATTATTTATAGAAAAAAAATGTAATAAATCACTTCCAGAATATTATTTAAATCGGTGTTGAATTAATCTCGACTAAATATTAAGATTTACACTGAAATGCAACGGAGAGACGTCTCTAAGAAACTCGGGCCAAGTAATTAAGTTTTCGATTGCTGTCGTATAATTTTATTTCTCGGGTTCCTGTTATTTATATTATTCTAGTATAAATGTATTTACGTTTAAACGTTTTATAGATTGTGTATTATAATTCAAGAAGTTTAAAAAATAATGTATAGGTTCAGCAATTAATTTCTTTCTTCTTTTTCTTCAATTATGAATATACTTCTATATGGAAATTTAGATTGTTTTTACTTACATATTTTTGTCACTTAAGGAAAAAGTGTTATAGTTCATCCACATGACTCTCTCTCACTCTCTTTTTATAATCTGTATATTTTTATTTAAGTATATCATTTTTTAAATCTAAGTAAAGTAAGAAATTAAATCAAAAAGCTATATTTTTGTTAAAGAGCTATATATTTATCTAATAAAATTTAATAAAAAAAATTATGGATTATTTATAAATACTAAATAAATAAAACGAAAACAAGTAACAAAAAGTTTCAACGAATTTTCCAGGCATTCAGCATTGAGGCTATATAACCAGTAGTGGACGATGTCCGTCTGTTTGAATTTCCATACTCGCACGTACACTCCTATAAAAAGAGGCAGATTTTTTTATTTTTATTGTAGCACAGCAAAGTGACTGCACTGTGCCTAATGGTGAGCACAGTACTATCCAAAAACAATGCGACTACCGAGAGTTGCGGTATCCCTCGCCGGTCGCCGCTGTCATGCCGGCCTGCGTAAGCGAACAACCTCCGTCTGTGTCCAGAGGGGACCAGTGTTAATCATGTCACCGGCACCCGAGCCACGGCGAAAGTCATTCACTACTGGATATGCACAAATAGGAAAAGTCGCACGCAGGAGCATATTTATTTGTTCTTACGTGCGGATTTCTATCAGTAAACTCTTCCCGCAAACCGCGTTAAGGGACTTCATTCCAAATATACGATGTATATCGTTTGGATACTTTACACTTGAACCATTAACTATCTGTATTATGACAAATAAATTGTGTTTAATATAGATTTGATTACCAATAGCGTTTATATATTGTTTTATATAAGCGATGTACTTTTATTAGCACGATTTCGTTTCCAAACATAAAATAAACATATACATTATTTGTGTGAAGAAAAAAGTAAATAGGAGGCTGAAAAAAAAAATCATAAAGGAAAAGTAAATCTAGAACCAATTCGCAGTAATATGTTCACAAAGGTTTCGGCAGAATGTTACTTGCAAAAGAAATATGTGAAATTATACGAAATAATGTTTGAATGTTTTTCGCCTGCGTGGTGGGATTTATATTTTTGTTTTGTGATTTTCTTAAGTGCTAAACCGGTGCCAAAATGGTAATATTATTGAATTACCTTTCGTATATATATATTTGCATGTAACGTGGATATTACCTATCCTATCTAAAATAGTATGGAAAACTACTTTGCCTACAATAATTGTGAGTCACCTTTATCTGCTCACAAACAGTAAGATTATGCCGGTCAAAGTTATTAAGACGTACGAACATAACGCTTGTTCAGAATTTATGTCACATAAGGGTACAATTAGATTGCAAGCGTAATAATAATTTTCATCACAGATTCATTGGAGGATTATAAAAACAATTATAAAGTAAAGTGAAGTCTCATGTTGTTGAAAATAACAGGTAGCAAATAGATTTTATCCTGTAACTGAATTTATCATTGCAACATTATTCTTTTATCTCTTCTCTAGGCATCAGTTTGTCATCACAAGATGAAATTTTGCGATTTGTAATACGCGAATTTGTAGTACGTTCCTGTGAAATGTAACAGGTATTTTAGATGCATGTAACCGGTGTGATACGAGATTTATATTAATACACAATATAACCGGTGATGCGTGAAATATTTTCTTTCTAGTTGTCAACACATTGTTCTTACCGGAATATTTGCAAGAATGCTAGAGCGCAGTTAAATCTTGCAGATGTATTTTCAATCTCGCAACGCATTTGTTGCATCAGATTTCACAATTGTACGTTTGTCCGTATATTGAATGTCTACATTTGCTTTGACCTATCTCATTTTCAGGTCATACCGTTTCAATTATAAAGTCAAACGCAGATGTGACTTACCTCATCTAAAGTAATTTCATTCTTATTAAAAAGTCAAGCTCAGATGTTTATCCTCAGACGAATAACGAAGGGACATTCGTCAGCGTAGATAGACGAAACGATTTTTTTTTTTCATTTAAAAAACGACAATGACGAGTAAACGTGAATTGAAAATCTTTGGGCTGTATTGGAATAAGATGGGTTTTTTAACAATACAATACTGACAGAGACCCTTCATCTTGGATAAATGGATGGGTTGAGGTCATTAGTCGTTTAAGAATAAATGATGTAGATATTATTAATCTTGAAATAAGCGAAGTATTTCGTTGTGTGCCTATCACGCAAAAGCTACCGAATAGATTTTAATTTAGAATCAATTTTAATTTCACTTCTTAGACACTATATCTAATACAAAAACATAAAGTTTATGACGTTGTAGGGGGCAATCTCATGAACTACTGGTCCTATATGTAAAATTCTTTCATTGTTAGATAGCTCATTTATCGAGGAAAGTTATAGGCTATATACCATCACGCTTAGACCAATAGGAGCGGAGCACCGATGAGGAATGTTTTGAAATCGGGGTTAACTTTCACTATCTACATAAACGAAGTCGCGGGCATAAGATAGTTGTATACATAAAACGTGTTTTCTGAAATGTAATTTCCATTCGAAAGAGTCTTGACACCTATTCTAAAGAAATCAAGGCTCGTATGATACGTTAGATTAAGTAAATAAAAGGCCCAAATATTGTCTTCTTCTTCGAGTCACGTAGGATTTTTATTGTCAACACAAAAATACGATTTGCCTCGTGTAGTACACGCACATGCTAATCATTTTATTAGCGATTAACCGCTTATTGCTATATTTATCGTTATTTTGTTACATATTTACGCATCGACTATATAAATTTTTAGTTCAGTGCATACTTAAATAATAATAATTTGGAATTAATAGTAAATATTAGTAACCCACAATTTCATACACCTTATGAGATTTAATAAAAAGAAAACATTGTAAATATCTACAAGTTAAACATAGTTATATTCCTACATTCAAAATCATAATTTTTAGTTTCTTATACGATTTGTACAGAATATAATATAGAAATATAGATTTCAAGCGTCACAAAAAAGGCCCATTTTGACACTTCACGATTATAATGAGTAACTTTGTATGACAGTAATAACGTAACACAAATTTAGCTAGTCGGATACTTTTGGAGAAACAATTTGAGGTTCTTTTTAAACAACTTTAATAACGGTAAATTGTAATTCGTAATAAACATTTACGTTAAAGTCTCTTCAAAAAACAATTTATTCTGTAACGAACAATATGACAGAGCGTTGTTACAATGTTGTTTCCGTCGGTATGTCGCCATAGGGCTGCAACGGTTTGAAACTGTTCTCAATAAACTAACACAGCAACAAACTACAAAGCAACAGTGTACAACTATACAGCATAACTGGTTAAACAGTTGCAATACTCTCATAGATTATTCATTACTTGCTTCTCGTTCTAAATCATAAAAAAAATAGTGGCTTAATATTTGACCTAATTATGTCCAGAGATGGAAAACTAATATACTCTCAACATCAGGTGATTTACGCAAGAACGAACTGGCCACGTCCCGCACCTCGGCTGGCAAGCCCCTTCCCTTAATGATTAACCTTGAAAAACCCCGTGAATTTTGTTAAAGTTGCTAGGTGTGATTTTTTTTCGTAAAAATATCGTTCCCATGCTTTTAAAAGTTTTAGAATAAACTTTAACTAAGTTTCTCTTTGTTGTTTATTAGTATTTGTTTTAATATTATTATTGTGTATTATTAAGTATTAATTAATATTTAAACAATTCTTGTAAAAATATATATCTGTTACATATTTCTACAAGATTTATTATTAATTTTTCTTGTCTTAGGAAACGAACAAATGGTTTAATTATAAAATATTTCTTTATTGACATTTTTAAGTGTTCTTGTATATTGTCCTTGTCTATCATTTTATTTAACAACAACGAGACAAACGAGACACTACTCCCGCTCTAGTTATTATTGATGGAAGTGGATCGATGGAAGGAATAGTTAGTTATTGATGGAATATTGGTCCTTCACGTAGTATCTTCACAATCTTCTTTTAGTTAACTCTATATTGTGTAATATCGGTATCATCTTGCATAGTCTATATATTGGTTATTTTTGCGCAAATGAAGTGTATGGGAAATAATAACATGGAACCTGTTGTTTTTAATAACACCAAAACTAGTTAGAAATTCTCGTATAATGGCAGTAATGCTTTTCAATAATCTAGATTTATTTTTAAGGTAAGAAAATAAGTTTTTATGTTTAGCTTTTAACGGTGGGGACGTCTGGAAATGATGCCTCTCTCTGAGTATACACCAAAAACGAATGTAACTTATCTATGTTTGTATAATTATTTATTATGAAAAGATAAACCAGATCGAGTTTCTTGTTGGTTCTTCTTGATGACTGGGTTGTTTTTCCGAACCGGTGGTAACTTTGAAGTTCATAAGGGCCTACATTGGTTACGGTATTTTTGATTTTGGTTTGGAAGTATTTGCGGCTGACCGCCGTCGTCACACACGCTTAGTGCGTACATCGACTGTAAACAAGATTACCTTTAGCCCTTCTTTTGTATGCGATGTGTATCATTACATTACATATAGATCTAAAATTGTGATAATGATTGGAATATCTCTGTTGAATACCTTTAAGTTAGGTGTACAATTTGTATTTTTTTTTATTGTAGCGCGGAAAAATGACTGCACTATGCCTGATAGTAAGCACAGTACAATCTAAAAACAATGGCGACCACTGAGTGACACACTATCCATCACCGGTCGCCGCTGTCATGCCGGCTTGCGAAAAGCTGGATATGCATAGGCTGATCCCGAAACGCGACCTGCACAAACAAATCATTATTACGGGCTTTTTCGCCATATACATGGTGGTTGCGACCCGGTCAGGCTGTAAGATCCTACCATACCGCTTTCGCCATTGTCTCGTTTGTTATTCAGCAGGGTGCACCACGTGCAGGTGAGGTTGGCTTGGATGTCTCAAGTCTTATGATGTTATTTACCCCTTACACCCCAAAAAGTAATATAAGTCATTTGAGTCATCCTTCACTGAATAGATCAAATAGAGTTCTACACTCTACCACCCTTTCGCCATTGCCTCCTTCGTTACTCAGCAGGGTGCACGAGTGTGTTATTCGACACCCCTTACACCCTAGAATTATTTATTATCATAGTTATTAAGTAAACTGGATTTTCGTTACGATCAATCAACTTTTGATATTATAAAATTCATATAAAGCGGGTAAAATATTAAAAACTGGCTGATATCCACGATTTCGTTTGCGTTGTTTATTATGCTAACAATATTTTTGTGTACAGAAATAAAAACAAAAAAAATTGAAAGCGAAAAATCTTTATTTTACAAATTGTTTTTAGTCTTTAAACTTTAACTTTATATCAAACTAGCGGGCCCGGCAGACGTTGTCCCGCCCTGATTTTATAAAATACCCTTAAATATTATATATATACCATATATACCAAAATGTTTCTCATGAATCACTTTACCCACTGGTTGCAACCGCATGAAAATCCGTTTAGTAGTTTATCGCGAACAGACAGACAGACGCGATAGGGGACTTTGTTTTATACTATGTAATGATTATTATCATGTCAATCTTTTTATAGTGGAATGAATTTTAAAATTTAAATTTCATAATTTGTAACTAGAAATTATTGTCATTAGCATCTCTTTCACATCTATTGACACTCAGAACAATAATTAAATACATTTTTATATAGTTTATTAATTAACCAAACATATGATAGACTGCGCAATCCCAATACAAAATATCAATATAAATATAAACATGACTCTAAACTACGCGTCGCTAGTGTCACGCAAGCCATGCAAGCGCATTACGGTTGGTCACGCTTACTAGCATGCCGTGACGTGAAATTATAAGTCGATCTCCTGCCAAAAATACCGGTCAACACGCCTAAAGAAGTTTTTGCTTAAAAAAAAATGTGATCGCAATCTAACCGGTAGTTATTGAGTCATGCGCATACAAAGACAGACCGGTATCGTATTTTATATAGATACTAGCCGACCCGTGCCCACTTCGTTGGGCGGTAATACGTAAGCGTGGAATGGTTATTTTGCGCTAAAACGCAGCGGAAGCTCTGAAAAGGAACAAAATACCTCGATTTTTCAACATTCTTCATTGCTGCTCCGCTCCTATGGGTCTTAGCGTGATGATATATTGCCTATAACCTTTCCTGATAAATGAGCTATATAACACTGAAAGAATTTTCCAAATCGGACCAGTAGTTCCTGAGATTACCCCTTACAACGTCACAAACTCACAAACTCTACCTCTTTATAATATTAGTATAGATATACATGTAAAGTTAATTAGAAACGTATTAAGACTGACTTTAAAACTAATTAAAGTAGCGATTCTATATTTAACTAGCCATACCCGCGGCTCCACTTGCGTGATCTTCAAAATTATTGTTAAAGTTTTTCATAACAAAGATTTTACATGTTATTTATTTCGCTTATATCTAAACATTTATTGCACCTAATAATCGTAAGTAAATACATATCATAAAAAACTAATATATTCATATTTAATTACACATACTAAATTATTTCATTCGTTATAGATTTTTTTTAGTTAAAAATTGTCACTGTTTTTTTTTATGTCATAAGTGGCAAACGAACAGGTGTGTCACCTGCTGTTAAGTGAACACCACCATCCATGGACACTAACAACACCAGAGGAGTCGCAAGTGCGTTGCCACCCTCTGGGGGAAGGGAGAGGAGAAGAGAGGAGGGGAGGTGGGCCTCCGGCGCTCTAACTGACCGAACGAAACGCAACAATGCAAGCACTGTTACTTCACGTCGGTTTTCTATGAGCGGGTGGTACTACCCCAGACGAGCCGACCCATTCATGCTGAAACCAGTAATAGTTTCAGCGTGGCTCTACCACCATTAAAAGACTTCAATATAAAAGTTTAAATAGTTTTAGTAATTGTTATTCTATGCATTTACCTACAGCGTTCTGTTTTAGGTAAAATGTTGGAACTTAACGCACTAATAGTCATTTTGTAGCTATTTCTATCAGAATCACCTCTATTTTACTTTAATTGATCAGAAAAGGAGGAATACTCTTTATTTCTCAATAAAAGATGGACATCAGGAGTAGTCCTAATAGTTTTTTAGTATACTTGATTGAGCCTGCTGAAAAAATATATACATATGTACAGACAGACATGCAAATGTATTGTGTAGATTTTTATATTAGCGAATTACATGTATTATTTAATCACCCGTTATATATATTTATAAAGTGACTGGCTATAATTTTCGTGGAGATATAATACCTGACCTTGACTTTCGACCTTCCCACACAATTGAAATTTCCACATACGAGAGAGCAGTAATATCTCATCGGTTATGTAGGCAACATCCAGTCGGTACCCACGTAACCGATATTCATAAAGTGAGTCTGCCAAAGTATTTTTATTACCGCGCAAGATTGAAGGTTATTCATAAGGTTTTGTTAGAACGTACTGAGTTTTTCATATTTATTCGTTAATAAATAATATTGAAATTTTTATACAATTCTTGTTTGTGATTTATATTATTTACCCCATTTAATTATTAAATTATAGATAGAATTACTGATCTGTATTTATGTATCTGGACTATTACATGGAGCGCACAAAATGTTCCGGAACTGGCCACTTACAGAATATTTAAAAACGAAATTTGAAATTATAACTCTTAGGCTTTAAAATGCAGCATGTTTCATCGATCTGTCCCTGGTTTTTATATTGTGACGCCATTTTAAATTATGTGTATCTATATACGTTACCATGTGTTTTTATAAATATTTTTCCAGTTCTCACACGGCCACACAAATGAATTTTTAAAAGGGAAAAACGTAAATATTTTGCATTGTTCTGTATACAGTCTCGAAACACCATGCGACTTCTTCCCGTATCCAAAATGAAAAATTATTTACGTGAAAATCAGACGATGCTGTTGAAAAGTATAAAAAACAAGTTTCTGAGGAGTTGTATATTCACAATTGGTTTATACATATGAAAAAGTGCATTGAAGCTAGGGGAGAACATTTTGAGAAGCAATCAATTCTTTTTTGCCCTGCGTTTTCTTCTTATTCATTCCAGAATTTTTTTACTATGCTCCCACTTATAATAATTTACTATCACTTACATTATGTTTACATACATTATATACAGTGTTATAATATTTACTTTTCATTATTAATCCCATAAATTACTTTGTTTCTGCTAAACGACTCCTTTACGCTCCGCTATAAGCTACGCCTTACATACTTTCTTCGGTGTTTCAGTACCTGCGTAGAGCTTCATATTCTTCTCGTAGTAGACGTGAGAGGAGACCTTTTCAGAGTTGACTCCTGTCGATTTTCTATTTCCCCTACTATAAACAGGTTACTTAGATTAAGTTGGTACCGAAAGGTGTGCGTTATGTAATTTTGACGTAGCTCAGATGCGCAGCGGGCGATGGGATCACAGACATGGTGGTTTCTTATTTGCACATTTGTGTGCCAATTATTTTGTGTGAGTTTCCTTTTTTATACAGTAGTAGTAGTAAACTATTACTGGTTTCAGCATGAATGGGTCGGCTCGTCCGGGGCAGTACCACCCTCTACAGAAAACCGACGTGAAGTAACAGTACTTGCATTGTTGCGTTTCGTTCGGTCAGTGAGAGCGCCGTAGGACCACCTCCCCTCCCCTTCCACTTTCCCCTTCCCCTTCCCTTCCTTACCCCTAACACAGGCTGGCAACCCACTTGCGACTCCCCTGGTGTTTCAAGTGTCTATGGACGGTGGTGATCACCTAACACCAGGTGACCCACCTGTTCGTTTGCCTCCTATGACATAAAAAAAAAGGTATAAGTTTAGTGTTTGACCAGAATCTCACCAGTTGTTCGATAACAACTTGGTCTAAGATGGTCAACACTCCAAACCTGGATGGGACTGACTTTTAAGTGCAGCTGCCGAAACACATCAACAGGTGCTTAGTGACAGATTTTCACCTTGAGTATGGTAGCTGATCATGATTTAGAAAAAACCCTACCAATGTGCTATGGTTTCATTACGATATTCACTTTCCCAGGAAACTCCGACCCAGTTGTTTGGGTTCGAACCAGTGGAGGTAGTTTAGCAGGATACTTTTTAAATTTATAAAGACGTTCATGATTTCGTTCATTTTCCCGTGCTATGATCGCATTCCGTATATAACACAGGGCCTCGGCAATCATTGTGAGCATCTGGTGTTGTTGAGGTCGTAGCTTGTTCTTCAATAGTTAGGTGAATTTTGTAATTAGAAACGACAACATAGGTGTATAGAATTTGCCGAGTATTTCTTAGTATTTACGGGAACAATCTGTATCCGATCTGTTTTTTTTTTATAATAGACTGTGTGACGCTGGACCTTTGTCACACCTGATGGAGTGTGAGCACGAGGCCTAGGATGTAACGCGTTCACCCAGTAAATACACATTCACTCTTCTTTTGAAGATCACTTCATCATACACTTCAGGAAAAACAGACGTAGGCAGCGTATTCCTCTCCTTCGCGGTTGTCATAATAAACGACGATGCAAAGCACTTCGTCCGGATGAATGGTATGTCAACCGTGAATGAATGGAGCCCTGTAAGGCGTCTGGTAGTCCTAAGATGAAACGGAGACGGTGGAATTAGTTGGTGCAGATCTTGTGCACATTCTCCAAAGTGTAGCCGATAGAATACTACAAGACAATCTTGTTGCAACCGTCTTTATGTTTGGCTCTCAATGACTATGGCACTGGGCTCTCAATGACTATGGCACTGACCATGTGTAATAAATTAATTTCCTGTACGTTCACTATTAAAATACTGCAGATCTCTCCGGTTGTAATTTAATAGTAAAATATAATTCTCAGTGAATGATAACATCAAAATTTATGGCAAAGAACCAACCTATCAATCTGTGTACAGAACTTCGTTCATAAATATATAACGTCAATACGATAATTTATGAAGAAGAAAAAGTTCCAGAGGCCCACCCGCCATCCCCACTCCTCTCCCCCTCACTCCCTTTCCCTCAAACACAGGCTGGCAACGCACTTTCGACTCCCCTGGTGTTGTTAGTGTCTATGGACGGTGGTAATCACTTTACATCAGGTGACCCACAAGTTCGTTTGCCAGTTATGACATTAACATTTTTTTTTCACAAATAGGGCTATAATATTTTATCATAAAATGTAAGGCCGAGTGCTAAATATACATTAAATGGATGGATATTTTTAAACGACATAATTAATGAATTCATAATTTTGCAACAAAAATATAATTTTCCCATGTTTCACGTAAAATTATATGAAAAGAAGCTTATAATTTAAACTTTAATGCCTTCAAAAGCCGCTGCAAATTGAATGCGAGGCCATAAAAACCTCATATTATATATGACTTCTTAGGCAATAATAGTAAAACTTAATTAATTTTGTAAATGACTTGATATATGATAAGATAATATTGTAATATTTCCTCGTATTCATTTTAACCAGGACTTTAATAAATTAGCCGTATATTATTTTAATCTAGACCCTAGAATAAAGACTAGGTGATAGTGAAAACAATCTTGTTTATATAAAGAACATATCGTATATAACCCACTATTTTTTTTTTCGAATTGACAACGCTATTGACCTAGCAAGGTCTTAACAGCTTCACCGGACTACGAAGTTTTCTTGATTTTCTCATTTCGAATCATCCCGTTTCTAGTTCTGTATTCAACTAAAAACTTCGAACTATTTGTGAAATAATATCTTCGTTGACGATAGCGAGCGTGCGTGTATTGTTTGATTCTCTAAATAATAGCAACAAACTCATATATAGACACGTATATGTAAATATGATTATCTGTTAAGTACATTTAATAATAATTTAATTAAAACTTCAGACATAAAAGCATAAATTGATATTAATATTTGTAAATACTTCCATTGACGGTAATTGAACAATTTAATTTAAAGTTACGGATAAAAATATATATACGTCTCAAAAAATTGAAGAAATTTATCCTCAAGTATCATACATTGAAACTTTCCGCATGTTACATTTAATAATGGTCCTATTATCAAAATGTTCGATAATTATTTCCTATCTATACCAGGTGAAAGGTTATACACTAGCAGTATTCTGGGATATGACACTTCATGGTCACGCTTAACACACACATATATATATACTAAGAGATCATAGTTCATGGTCACATTTAACATATAATATATATAATAACATCAAAACAAATACTGATAGCCAATAAAGGTAAATTAGGTAAAGTTTGTTCTAAGAATTTCGAAAGTATGGATAATAACTTAAATAAATCTACCGACCCGGAGTTAATAATAACTTTAGATAATAAAACGGACAATAAACCCTTGTTTGTTTAAACTTGGAAAAGCTCTCCTTTGTTAGTTGGTTGGCTTCACTTTCATTTCACCCGACGGTCATTACGATGCTTTAACATAGACGCCTAGAGAATTGAGTATAATTTTTGTATGTTTCTAGATAATTAGGTCAAATATTAAGCACCTACTTTTTCATTGATTTAGAACGAGAATCGAGTGCAGAGTGAATCCATAAATATTGCTACTGTCTAAACATTCACCTGGTATAGGTACAATGATAGAGGTATGCTGTTGTGCGTGAATGAGGGAAAGCTACTGGAGGCATTGCTTACAATTTCTTTAGATATGATTCCCAGTCACTTGGCCCCTATCAAAGAAACGAAATTATAACGATAGCTTAATGTAATCTTATATATATATATATATTAATTAATACGTGAAGCCAAAACTTTGTAACTCTTTTTAAGCGAATTGCATGAACGGATGAACGTGAAATTTGGCATAGTTAAAGTTTATATGGAGGAGAAGTGCAGAAAGCTATTAATTTTATATAAAATGCATTAGAAGTACATTAAATTAATTAAAATTTGCATTACTCACACTACTGCTTCAATTTTACGCAACATATACACACATGTAAATAAAAAAGACATTTTGACATCTGTCAATAAAGGACTTCAAGAAAAGTTGCGAAGGAGGTTGCTATGCTCGACTGTATGTACTTTTTTACTCGTTAATATAAAGTTATTAAAGTTTTAAGAAATTAAGATTTTAATAAACACTACTACATGTTCGGCGATGTCTGTTGTCTGTACGTAAAGAAGTGTAACAAACAGTGTAGCCTTATTTGTACAAAAAATTTAATAACATTTAATTTAAAAAATTAACGATGTAGATTCAGTCGCGGGTATCAGCTAGTTGAAAATAGTTTTATTGGATATAAATACCTATATTGAACCACCCAATAGTTTAAATTTATTAGTTTGTTGTCAAGAATATTGCAAAAATAAATAATAATTGTTACAACAACATTCTATCCTAGGTTAAAGCTAGATTGAATTTTTAATTTTATTAAGTGATCACCACCATCCATAGATACTTGCAACACCAGAAAAGTCACAAGTGCGTTGCCACCCTGTGTTTGTGTTTATGGGGAGGGGAAGTGGGGAAGGGACGAGGGAGAGAGGAGGTGGGTTATCCGGCGCTATCACTGACCGAACGAACGCAACAATGCAGGCACTGTTACGTCACGTCGGTTTTCTGCTACATCGGGCGAGCCAACCCGTTCATGATGAAACCAGTAATAGCTTCAGCGTAGCTCTACCACCTTCTAAATTACTGTTATAACATTTGAACTTTCATGTATACGAAGTAATTATTGTGTATTTTAAGCCGATTTTAATATAATTTTAACTTCTTAAGGCGCGTTGAGTACTTTTTGGGTGAGAAAATTGAATGGAACTCGCATCATCGTTACCGCACGCTTCTCATGAGCTATATGTATACTGTTTTATTATCAGGGCGGAACAACGTCCGCCGGGCCCGCTAGTTATAAATAATTCAGTCTCTAATTAATTTCAAAATTCAAAAGAGAACAAAGTTATTCCATTTTTTTGAGTTGTCTATTTCTGTCGGCAGTCCTTATGACGGCTTCATTTTTTTTTGTTTTTAACACGTCGAATAACGAACAATAAAGTATATAATCACTATTACTGATAAATTCTACTATATATTTACGAAACTAATGATAGTCGCACTTCTTACTTTTCTCCAGAGAAAACTTTTCTTCGCAATTGAACGTCTACGATTCGGCAATTATTTTAACTACTTGCAAACTTGATTAAGGTTGAACCTTTTTGATGTTTTAACTTTACAATTTAATGAATGTTCGATGCTTAATTTTAATGAAAAAAAAAAGTATTTTGTATTTGCGAATGATAAGAATAAGTATTTAGTTTTTAGAACGAAAAAAGAGGCATTAATAAAAAATAATAAGGTAAATTACTTATGGATATATTAAATAATTGAAATTAAAACATAAAAAAATAAATATAAAGCATGTATATAAATACATATTTATGTGTGCTTCGTGAATAGCTAAAACTTTTACAGCAATCTAAATGGAATCATCAGTAATCTAATAAAAAAACAACCCGCCTTCGATGTGAAAAACTAATAAGGCTCTAAAAAGCGAATAATAACGAATAATTACATTAACCAAATGAAATAAAAAATATTAATATTCGTGCTACCTAATAATATATTTGAAGTCGATTTGTTTTTTGTAAATAAAAATTATTAATCCATTTTTAGTGTCCATAAATATATCTGGTTTCTAACGGGTATAATAAATCGGTTCCAATTTCACGAAAATACGTAAAGACGAAGTGTGTGAAAATCAAATAAAAGATATTTCAACCCCTTAGGGGTTGAATGTTTTCTTCAAATTTATATGGGACCACCTCTGAATATAACTAATTTAAATAAAAAAATAATCATTAAAATCGGTTTATAATTGACGATGATATCGACTAACATACATAAAAAATATATATACAACCGAACGTAGTAACCTCCTCCTTTTTCGAAGTCGATTAAAAAGGAAATATGAACGGCTACTGTTTGGTTTTACAAAAGTTGTAATTAACATATTTTGGATTGATTATATTGGATTATTTTAATTATTAGTAAGGTTTTTTGTACTAAATGTAAAATATATATTATTCAAACATAATCTAAAATATTTATTTTGTAATAGGTCAGATCCGGGATAACAGCAACAGCCCAAGCCGAGGTGTGCCGCGCATCCTTGAGCTATTCGCCTAAAGAAAATCGGCTGAGCGCCTTAAGCGCTCGCCTTAGTAGTACAAAAGGCCAAAAAAGGCGAATAGGGTAGTCAGTTCGAAAAAAAAAATGTAAAACACCTTTGTTATTTAATAAAAATTATCATTTATTTTTATTGAGTACATTGTCAATTATAATCTCACCATATATAATAAATATAAGTCGAATAGATTTAAGAATAAGATCCTATATCGACACCCGAACACCTGACAGAGAAAGTTTGAAAAATTCTGTTATGGAAACTCCGACGTCACGATGATAAATTCGGGCAATTTCGTCTTCGGCATGAGATCACTTACCGTAGATTGCTGATTACATGGCCCGTGTTTTTATGAGGACCCTCATATAATTAGGAATGGTGTTTAAGCATTTTCCCTGAATTCCACGATGTGTCTACGTACCGTATATAGTTTGTTGTATATTTTTATCGAAGCCATTGCTTTAGACACGACATTTTTACCCGACTGCATAAAAAAACGCCTGTTTTTCGAGCTAATGCGTATAGATCTGTATTATCTTTCGTACGGCGTAGTTTTTAGCAATTTGATGGATTTTAGTATTATGAGGTGTTGTGGTATTTGCTTTATCCGTGGAAGTGAATAGGTGGGTTTGATGGGTAGGTGGTGAATTTTTGTAGGTGGTAGAGCCACGCTAAAGTTACTTATTGGTTTCAGTATAAATAGGTTGGTTCGCCCGGGGTACTACCACCCGATCCAGAGAAAACCGACATGAAGTAATAGTGCTTGCTGCATTGTTGCGTTTCGTTCGGTCAGTGCGAGCGCCGGAGACCCACCTTCCCTTCCGCCCAAATACAGGCGGGCAACGCACTTGTGACTCCCATGGTGTTGCTGGTATCTATGGACGGCGGTGAACACTTACCATCAGGTGAACCCGCTGTTCGTTTGCCTCCTATAAATATAAAAAAGGCAATTTAATATTAAGTATGAAATTTTGAAATGTAAGAGGAATAGTATTAGGTATAGTCGGTATTTTGATTTGAAAACTTCCTTAGGTGTACTTTGCATTCTGACTAACAGTGAACGAAAGTAAACCGTCACACTCGGATCGGTGACGCCTAGTCGGGTTTACTTGGCACTAGTGGTTATGAGATCTGACATGAAGTGCATTATTTCAATCATTACAATTTTATTATTATGTATTATGAAATAGAATTAAAAAATATATGGTATATAATTAGAGTACCTAGTATTTCAAGTGCATATATTGTGCGCATACATTTAGTCAAATCAGAAATATTCACTTCTATCTTGTGGTCGGAAATACACACCTACTTTTTTATTTTCCTTAATTTATGATTCCTTATCTACATTTATTAAGATATTACTACTATACTGCCCTATAATATATTTATTCGTGTTTTAAATTAAACACTTAATTTGAAAATAAAGCGGCAAATTCGTTAATTAATGTAAATCCCCGATGACCGTCAGAGGTCGCTCTCGATGCCCATTATGCAAATATACGGTAGCTTATTAAAGGGAAAACAAAGCTTCACTCAGGAACACGACGATTACTCGTTTGTGGGTGGATTTGAATATAAAGTAAATTATCAGAAGCAAAATCTTTACTAATTGCAATTTTAGATTAGAGTTAAACAGTCTTTGGAGTAATTAATACATTTACATAGAATGTTACATCTTATATATCGTTTGCTTTGTGTGCGTCTTCACTAAATACATTATTTTAAGTATCTTATGTCTGTGATAATGTTAGATCTGGCGTATCCTTTATGAACGGTACTGTTCTTCTGGAAGGAAAGTATCTGAGGTTCTTTTCTGTAAATTTGGTATAGTCTGTGCCATTGATAATTAGTTAAATAATTAATTCATTAAATCGAAACATATAAATAAGCAACTAAACATTCTTTATTATTATTTATTTATTTAAGTTCTACAAAACGTGAGTTCAACTAACAAAAATGGACACGAAACCTTTATATGTGAACACAGCATGTATAGAATAAGAAGGTAAGATCTTATTATTAAAACAAATAAAAATTAAACATTTAGTTTTCTTTTTTCTACTTGAGGCCAAAAGAACACAAAATAAATTACTAAATTTGAAACGTAAACTATTTAAAGAAAGCATGCGATACAAAGGGCAATGATGGCCTACGTTAGTTCTTGCTAATGATAGATGAAAAGTTTGCCGGTTAAATAAACGACTGCTTGGGACACTCAAGGGTATTTTTTGAAAGAAATCTGAATGTTCTAGGAAACCCTGTATCAATTTGTAAATAAACATTACATCAGCCATCTTTCTACGAGTCTGTAATAGTTTCATTTTATAATTTTCTAAACGTTTGGACTATGAGTTTAAGATACTGTTATGGTATTTGTTGTCGTAATAGGAAAGGTAATGTAAGAAATGTTTTTGCACTCCTTTTATTCTATCTATTTCAATCTGATAACAAGGGTTCTATACTGAACTAGAATTTTCCAGAATACTACGAACTATTGAATTAAAAATTATAATGGTTAGCATTGGCTGTTGAAATATTTTTAATTGTCTTAAGATAAAATCTGAAAGATAGGATGACATATGAATAATATTATTAATATGTGGACGAAATAATAGTGCGTTATTCTTATTTATAACTAGGTTTTATCAGCAGAGATATACATGTGGCAGAGATGCGAATGTTATGGTGGATTTGTGGTGTAATTAGAATGGATAAGATTAAGAATGAGTAAGTTAGAACAAGCTTGAAAATAGCACCAGGGACAGAGACGTTGATTAGAGGAAGATCGAAAAAAGTATAGATGGACTGTGTGAAAAATGATGTGTGTAAAATGAGATGACATCTGATAGGAGAGAGTGGAGAAGGAAAACATGTGATGTAATGAATAAGGGGAAGAAGATCATGAACTAGCTTTTGCCGGTGACTTCAATAAGCGGTAATGTACAGTTGACCTATTTCGAGCTAATAGTACTTTGTTTTGAATGAAAGTTGTTTGGGTGAACTAATAAGGATATAATATAAGGATAACTAAGGATTAAGATATCAAACACTGAAGATGAAGTCGCGGGTATTAGCTACTTAGTGTCAGAAAGCAATACTTCAATTATTAAAGATTGTTTTTTTAATATAATATAAATAACCTTCATGATTTTAGCATCTGTATGAAAAATTATATACTTTTATGGTCATGTGAACACTCATAATTTAGTAAAATATGTCTACTTCATAACATTTGAGTACATTACAGTTTCAAACTAAAAGTGAGCTTACTCTGTAGGGTTACATTTAATGAACAATTTTTAGGACGTCTCTAGTGATGCTATTTTTCCATTACCAACAGAATTTATTTTAATTATATCGCTTTTACAAATGTATTCTATATTTCTAAGGACGAGAATTTTTCAATTTGTGTCTTGCAGTGAAAAGAAATTTGCTTAATTGAACTGTCAAATAGGTCTTTGTAATCTGTCTATATAATATAACAAGAATACAGTTTTTGAAATCTCAATTATGTCAAAACTATTGAACGTATCAACATGAGACTATGGCCATTCAATGCAGGATATTTCGTAAATCTTTTTTTATATCATAGTTGACAAACGAACAGGCGGTTCATCTGATATTACGTAATCACCGCCGTCTATAGATACTAGCAACACCAGGAGAGTCGCAAGTGCGTTGCCAGCCTGTATTTAGGAAGGAGGAGGTGAGCCTCCAGCGTGCAAGCACTGTTACTTCACGTCAATTTTCTGTGAGTCGGGTGGTAGTACCCCGGGTGAGACGACCCAATTATTCTGAAACCAGTAATAGCTTCAGCGTTGTTCTACTTCATTCGCTACAAATGCGTTTGATTTCATAAAAAAAACACCAACTGCCTTAATATTTAAATTACAACTAGTCCACACCAGTATTTCAGATTGTTTATATTGTGGTCTAAATCCACAGTGATAACTTAAATGTGTTAAACGTTTAATGGTACTTAAATGGGAAGTACTCTTCTTCTTCTTCTTACCCTTATCCCACATAAGTAGGGTCGGTACATCATGTTTCTCATGTTGTGGTATATGATTTGGCTTAATTTTTACGATCGGCCGCCTGCCTGATATCAACCCTCCTTGGGATTATTTTGTTGTACCACTGTAGTTACCGCTACTGTAGTTGTATAACGCGTTTATTAATACTGTCATAATGTGTACTGGCACCTGAGACACAGGATTACCTAGTTTAGGTGGCAGCGGTCATATGTAGAAGTTATCAATTTTTAATCAAGTTTTTGATTGTTTTTATTTTAAATGGGAACTACTAAAATATCTATATACATTTAATAAGATTGTATAACGTCTTTATACTTATTGGACTTTCGTGAAAAAAAATGTTGCAAGTGTCTAGGAATAAGTAATAAAATACATTTCAATCATCATCATCATCATCATTACCCTTATCCCACTTAAGTAGGGTCGGCACAATACACATTTCAATCATTTTTAGAAATATCTGTCTGTTTGTCTACCTGTCGGTCTGTCTGTTTGTATGAACACGCATCACTGCTAAAGCACTGGGTTCACAATCATAAAATCATAAGGCATATCTTCGAGAGTAACTTAGTCTTTGTTTCATTAAAATCGGTCCACTCTATCAAAAGTTATTGTAATTTTAATGACGACGCGATGTTAGTACGCGAGAAAAGTAGATAAGTAAATGGACTTAATACATTCAGACGACTTTATTAACCACTGTTTTTTATACAAGGTTCCACGTGGATATACCAGATTAGGCCCCCTCGGCAGAGAATTAAGCCTAGGTCCGTTCCCTAGGCGTGGAGCCCTTGAGTGCGCTGCTCGCGCGATACAGTGAAACAAAATCTTACATCACTGGGACAACATTACACATGTTACCTCTATACACGTGCAGGCACACACGCTTACACGTGGAAGGGTTTTATTTTTTTCCCTTATCAAACTGAAAGGGTTTAGAAAATTATCGGATACGAAATATATATAAGAGTTGTTGAGGTATGTATGCTTGGTACACATATATGTTTCCACAACTCATATACGTATGAATATGTAACTTAGCTTAGATTCGCTCAGTTAGGTCGCGAATTGCACGAACCAGGCAACAGCCCAAGCCCAAGCCGTGCACTCTTGAGCTAGTTGTCAAATAAAATCGGCTGAGTGCCTTAAACGCTCGCCTTAGTAGTCCGGTGAAGCTGTTAAGACCTTATTGTCAATAGCATAGTCAGTTCGAAAAAAAAAGAAAAAGTTCTACGTGGACGAAGTCGCGGGCACGGCTAGTATAGAATAATTTTGTCAGATTTCAGCACATTTTAATGCAGAAACATGTTTTCCTTTAAACTAATTTGATTTTGTCACATTCTTACATTATATTTGGCCTGAAAAAAATTACGTGAAGTCCCCTCTTTTCCCCACATCAGATTTAGTGAGATTCGGCTTAACGGCCTCCCTTACCCTGATTTTCTGACGTTATTAATTGACAAGCTTTATTAGTAAAATAACTACTGCACGCGATTGCAACCTCATAAAAATGGTTCTATTTCATTTTGAACAACTTGTTCTATCTAAATTAGTCGTTCTGTCTTTTATTTCTTTAATTGTAATGTTGTCATTTTTATTGTACTCTGGTAACCTTTATATTGATTTAAAGTGTAGTTAATTTATTTTAAGTGTTATTATACCCTGAAAAGTCTGTATTTCAGTTTAAAACGTTTCAACCGTTTCAGACGAACAAGAGACACTTCAATTTGGTTTGCTCGTACAGATTTATTATGTACTGAATGTGTTACTTTGTTTTTAATGGCTGTTGTGTGGTAAATCTCTTCCTTTTATTTTTTAACTGTGTAGTAGAAATTTATGACTTAAGCAGAGATAATTTGAAAACACCTATTTTGAAATAAATATGCATTATTTTTTCGTCTAAGATTTTTTTTGGCTTTGAAACGGATAAAAATCTCGGCCATAGATTCTGTTAAAAAGATACCGACAGGTACAGTTAATAAAAGTGCTTTTAATAAGTTTGTCCCAAACATTTAACTCACTGATTAATTTTTAAATAATAATTATCCAAAAGGTGAGTCTTTAAGTTACTAAAAAACGTAAGTGTTTATTTATAGACTAAAAAAGTTAAAAAATACGTTTACGGGTAACTTAAAAGTAAAAAAATATTTATAAAAATATACAGCGTGCTCTTATTCATTAACTATAATTTTATTGTAACAAAAAAGTGTGAGGAGTTTGAAACTATTATTCATCTAAATTGCGCTGTGCTCAATTGTATACAAGTTATGAAACTCTTATAGACTTTCTAAGAAAAAACCAATACTGCATACATACTCTAACAAAACATCGTGCGTAACACAAGTTTGTGGATAAACAGGTAAACTGTGATTAATAAATATGTCTAATGGATGTGATTTATTTTGTTTACCGTATAAATATAGGGCGGACGTGCGAACGTGTTTGGGCACGAAATAAATGACACCGTTCGTTCTAAGTGTCCAGAGGAATTGGTATTGTTGATTGTCTGCTTTCTTAGTTTTTGTGTAGCACCAAGAGGTGTGTATTTTATATTTAAATTTAATTATAATTAGCTAGAGGTTTAACAGGTAGAGCCACGCTGAAGCAATTACTGGTTTCAGCATAAATGGGTCGGCTCGCCCGCGGTACTACCACCCTCTCGCAGAAAACCGACTTGAAGTAACAGTGCTTGCATTGTTGCGTTTCGTTCGGTCAGTGAGAGCGCCGGAGACCCACCTCCCCTTCCCTGTCCCCTCCCTCAAACACAGGGTGGCAACGCACTTGCGACTCTTCTGGTGTTGCAAGTGTCTATGGACGGTGGTAATCACTTAACATCAGGTTTTCATTTGCCTCATATGATATACTAGTTGACTCGTGCCCACTTCGTTGGGTGGTAATAGGCATTATCAAGTTACAACTTTTCTCTAGAACTCAATCATATATCTCATCGTTAAGGCAGCGATCGTCAGAAACGTTTTACCATTTTTTCACCGACTCCCCAGATATTACCACCTACAATTTACCTCTTTATGATATTAGTATAGATAATATAATTAGTTTAGCTTCTGTCCGTGACTTCGTACGTGTGGAATGGTTATTTTGCGCTACAACGCAGCGGAAGCTCTGAAAAGGAAAAAATACCCCGATTTTGAAACATTCTTCATTGCTGCTCCGCTCCTATGGGTTTTAGCTTGATGATAAACATTTTGAATAGAAACAAAAAATAAACTTTAAAAATATTTGCGATAGACAGTTACCACGTTACCATGGCAACGTATATAATACTAACGTTAATACGCAGCTAAAAGGAAAAAAAACAGCTCGAATTTGAAACATTCTTCATTGGTCCTCCGCCATTATTGGTTTAGGCGTGATGATATATAGTCTATAACCTTCCCTGATAAATGAGCTATATAACACTGAAAGAATTTTCCAAATCGGACCAGTAGTTCCTGAGATTACCCCTTACAACGTCACAAACTCATAAAACTTTACCTCTTTATAATATTACTAGCTGTTACCCGCGGCTCCGCACGCGCTTTTTAAAAAATGTATTAAAGAAATGGAAAATTGTGAGTGGGTGTGTACATTACAGAAAAGTTTTTTCAAAAACATTTGTAACTACGACACTCACGCCAACTGTAACATGTAACGTGTACATTAGATATATGAATACAAATAGTATATCGAGTGGGATGGGATTTATCATCAGCAACATAACTGGAACTTCAACCTACTATATACCAAACTCAGTACTCACTAACACTATATAAGAAAGTAATGAAAATTATAAGCTATACATTATCGAACAATATATCTTAAATCTTTTATTTTATAGATAGATATAATATGCCCGTATTGTCGATATACTTAAGTTATTCTTATACGTTGCTATAATAACTGAGTTATGTAGAAGCAAACGTGGTAAATAAGACAATATGGCCGCCAAATTGACCAAAAAGATGATATAATTCATATTACATACAAATATATGACTTTCAATTATGTATATTTATTCTTGGAGTCAGTAAGGCACACGTCTCACGTCATCAATTTCACATGGACTAATACATAGGTAGCAGTCAATCACTACATAGTGTACCAATTCAAATAAAAAGAGAATCATTAAAATCGGTTCATAATTAACTAAAATATCGATTAACATGCATGAAAAAAATATATACAACCGAACATAGTAACCTCCTCCTTTTTCGAAGTCGGTTAAAAAAGTCCTCTGTCAGCTTATCTGTTCGCGATAAAGTCAAAAACTACCATTTTCATGCTGTTTTCACCAGTAGATAGAATGATAATTCATGGGGAAGGTTTAGGTATAATTTGTCAAAGTTTTCATTTTATTATCCGGGCGCGACAACGTCTTCCGAGCCCGCTAGTTATCTGCCCGTAAAAGCCCCGTGAAAGTCGGTCCAATCAATTAGGAGATAGTAGGATATTGCGGACAAAGTCTTGAGAAACAAAATAAAATAGTTACTTCTTATAAGGTGAGTTATCTTCCAGTGAAAGTCCCGTGAAAATCAGTTCAAGCATTACGGATATTCCACTGCGGCCGAAGGCGAATAAAAAACCTAAATTACTTTTTATAAGGTCTGTTATCTACCAGTAAATACCCCGTGAAAATCGGTCCAACCATTTTGGAAATAGCCATGCGGACGAAACCGCGGACAAATAAAATAGAACATGTCAACCGCTATAATTTCGGCTATCTGGCAGTAAAAAGTAAAATTCCCGTAAATATAGGTCCAGCCGTTTTGGAGATTACCCGCAACAAACAAACAAACAGAGAAATATACTAATATAAAAATATAGACAAAGTATAAAGAAATTTTTTTTTGTTCATTTGTAGCCTTAGCCATTCATCAAAAAATTGTTATTTTAATTGTACACACATAAACTTTATTTTTATAATACGTAATAGAGAACAAATAAAAAATTAGAAATAAAAGTATTTTATTTTATGTTTTAGTAGTATGCCAACCTAAATTCAAATCATCTACATAGAAAGTTTTAGTCCACTCTCGTGTCCCATGATGTATATCTGTATAGTATATATACATATTTTATTACCTGCAACAAATTTGAAATTTAGGTTGGCATCGACTTCAAATGTATTATTCGGTAGCGCGAATATCAATATTTTTTATTTCATTTGGTTAATTTAATAATTCAGTTATTTTTCGCTTTTTAGTGCCTCATTTGTGTTTCACATCGAAGGCGGTTTATTTTTTTTTGAAAAATTTTTTATTTCTCCATTTTTAGTGTCCATAAATATACACTCATCAAAGTCTAAGCAACATGTACTAATTTAAATTTTAGGATGGTTTTTGACATTATAACGTTGTATTTTATTTTTAAAATAATATCTTTAGGGTTCTATGATGTAAAAATAACAGCTGTTGTCTTTATAAGGTCTTTTAATAACAGAAAT
>MU158886.1:0-74980 GCA_015888305.1 Antheraea pernyi | reverse complement strand
GGAAGAGGAGTTCGAGCGCTTCTTGCACGGTTTGCGGTGCGTGACGGTGGTGAAGCCATCGTCCGCGGGAAGGGCTTGCTCGGCAGAGGGATCCTGCTGAGCAGGAGGGTCTTGCTCCATGTCGGAGCCAGAGTCGGAGTAGTTGTCATCGCTATCGCGATCGCGATCGGCTGGGATGGGGAAGTTGTTGGAAGCCTCGATTTTGGCATAGATCGAGGGAGCGGGCTTGGAGGAATGAGGGAGCTCGATGCGACGTTTCGCAGCGTACGCATCGTAATCGTCTACGAGACGAGGACAAATGGTGGCTATGAAGCCGCGGAGGCTAATGAGCTCAGTCTCTAAGAGACTGATCTCTCGTTCGGCGGCCATACCGGGTCCTGGGGAGGGGAGTGGGGTAGGGGAAGACATGTGAAACCTCCCTGCCAGAGGGGCAAGGGGGCGCGCCTTAATGAATTTATCGGACTATCCCGAGTCCGGATTAAAGGGAGCTGTGGGCGATGTGCAATGCCACACAGAGGACCTACAGTGCCTAGGGGGAAGCCCTAACACTTCTTTCTTCTCTTCAGCCGGCGCGGTGACACGACGACACGAAGAGGAGCACGCAGACGCACCGAAAAGTGCGGTTTGACGTACTGACAAGTACGGTATCCTACGTTCTGATAAGAACGCGTAACGAAAGACGATAGACAGGATAGAATACGACTGACGAAACAGGATAGAACACGAACACGAAACCCGATATTCTCGATACGGACAAAGAACACTCGCGTAAAAACACCAATTGACTGATGACGTCACGAATACGATGTAAACAAAGACGTATCGAGAACACTAGAGCGCACGTCCGCTTGCCACGAACGCAACAATCGGACCAAAAAAAACTCGCGATACCGGACGGAGTCATTAACAGTAGTTAAATACTTAGTATAAAATAAATAAAAAATTCTTAGTAGTTAACATTTTTAAAATAAATCACAAAGTTATGTAAGAACGTATGCTACCTAATAATGCAGGTCTGGGAAAGCTAACCTATTTTTCCTCTTTGAAATAATTTATTAAAGACATTAAGGTATACTGAATTATATATATGTCTAGTTATTTTACAGTAAAAGAAGTTTATTTTTATTCAACACTAGCTAATACTTGCATCTTCGTTTATTATCTTAACAACAGATTCGTTTTAGCTACGCAAAATATACATATTTACAAATATGAAATCATAGTAATACAATTCAAAACTTATGTAGTAAAATGCTTAGACAAGAATCTACATGAAGAAACTCCAAATAAAAACACTAATAGAGAATTAATTATTTAACACAATTTTATTCAAAGGCAAATTAAGTACAGGCTAAAATGAATATTGACAGGTTTTGCGTAAATTCTGTCAATTATGTATACATACTTTACTTATGTAGGTAGGTTGAGTAAATTTGAGAAATCCCTTCGGCATATGTGTCGACATGCGCTGCTTGATTATAATTGAAATGTATGTCATTAGTGTAATAGTTGGTAATGCAATTAGCGGGTGACACATTACACTAATTAATTGAATTGCAGGCTTAATTTATTCCTTGCTCGTCTGAAATATATTATTTACGATAATTTGATATACTTACAAGAGATATTACACACGTTAAATGTATAAAAGACGATGGAGGAAAAGTTTTGATGAATGATGAGGACATAAAGAGTCGTTGGAAGAAATATTTTGAAAGACTGATGAATGAAGAAAATGACAGGACCGGAGAGTTAGAGACCGTACCGTCAAATTTAGGCGTTGTACAAGAAATAAGTGAGGATGAAGTAAGAAAAGCTGTGAATGGTATGAAAAACGGAAAAGCCGTTGGGCCAGATGGCATACCGGTTGAAGTATGGAAGTTTTTAAAAGTAGATGGGTGGATGTGGCTGACTTTATTTTTTAATAAGATATTGCTAGAGGAAGCGATCCCAAATGAATGGCGCGATAGCGTAATAGTGCCTATCTTTAAGAATAAGGGTGATGTGCAGGACTGTAACAATTATCGAGGAATAAAGCTGATGTCACACAGTATGAAGATTTGGGAAAGAGTGATAGCGAGACGAATAAGAGATGAGACTGAAGTGACTCCGAATCAATTTGGGTTTATGCCTGGACGTGCGACATCTGATGCCATTTTCGCACTTAGGCAACTGTGTGAAAAATACAGAGGTGTACATAAGAATTTGCATATGGTGTTTGTTGATTTGGAGAAGGCATATGACCGAGTATGTTCTGTGGTGGGCACTGAAAAAAAAAAGAGTGCCTGAGAAGTACCTACAACTTATTCGGACATCTGATAGGCGAGCGTGGAAAAGGAAAACATGTTGTGCCGACCCTACTTAGGTGGGATAAGGGTAAGAATATGATGATAATTTGATATACTTACAAACAAAATGTAAATGTCATCAAAATCATCAGCCTGTAAGAGTCCCACTGCAGGGCCATAGGCCTCTTCTCGAAGGAAGGTGGGTATTAATCACCACACCAGCCCACGACGTATTTGTGATTTCAAACTCTGGAGAATCCAAAATTCCCACATCCCACATACAGTAGTACTACAAGTGTAGCCTTCGCACCGTACATTGGTGGCCTAGTTACTCTGGACAAAAAGAAAACGATACGGTACAATACGCAATTTGGGCTGCAGCAAGTACAATGCACCACGTACCTTGGACTGCTCCAACACCTTGATGATCCACCAACACAGATTGCCACAATTCGATCAAAACACTGCGATAAAACCCGATTTGCAGGTGTAACGGTTTTCACACACATACGATGTTGTCGCTCCAGTACTTGACGAGTAAGTGACGCATGACAGCTACTGTCAGTTGCGTTTTGCTACTGCACCAAGTATTGGACATGATCGATAATGAAACAACAAGAACTCAGATTCAAGTTTCCTCACGATGTTTTCCTTCGCCGTCAGCCGATACTGTTACCTATTTAAATTAGTAAATGTACGCTAATTCCGAAAAATTCGTTGGTACATGCCGGGGTTCGAACCTGCGGACATCGAAATGATATTCCACCGATCAAACCACTAGACCATCATGACCTTAAATGTAAAGATGATTTTTATAATTTGTTTTTTCTTGGTTTTGAATTCGCCAGTGTCTTGTTTTATAAGTACCCAGTGGGTAATTGATTGTAAAGTCACGAGTTGAGAGAGATAATAGAAAATTTTGAAAACGATCAGTAGCTTTGTAATAATTGAAGGAAGGAAAGAAATACATTCTAATATATTTTTATAATAATAAAGCAGGTTACAGACACGGTTTCTTGACATCATTAATCAAACGAAGTTAGCCTACAATATAAGAATTTTAAAACACTTCTTTTCCCCCGCGAACGCGCATCACACCGCTTGCCCCACTTCACACCTGGCGATCGCGTAGTGCTTATAAAAGTCGTGGTTTGTTAAAACTTTAATAACCCTATATGAAATATATATCATTTCATATAAGGACTAAAATCTTATGTTAAATGAATCTATGATGATATTTTTTTTTAAGTGTATAGGAAATGAATTTAGGAGAACTGTATCCACCACTCACCCGCACTAGGAGATCCTCTTCTTCGGGGTACCCCGGCTTGGTTCGTGGCTTAGATCGCTGGTTTGTTAATAGTAGGACACAAAGTTTACACTGGCACTTGGTTTCTTTTAATAGTTTGTTAGATATCTGTACCGGTTTTGCAATGTTTATTAGCGCAGATCACTCAGAGCGGTTTTGTATGTTGCTAGATTCAAAGGTAAACTGTTTTGCCTTAGAGGGCAGCACTTGCGAACGTTTTTAAAGGTGCGTTCACGAAAAGTAGTGGACAGATACATTCCTTTTAAACGATAAAGTAATATGAAAATAAAAGATTTGTGCTAACATATAAATTACTACAGATAACAAAAGTACGGAACATGCCGCCGACCTTAAAATAGCTTATTTTAAAAGTAACAATATAAACAAACTTAACATAGTGTTACGATATGTTATACTACGCTATTTAATAAATAGGTAGAGGACAGACCTTTACTACAGGTCTTTTGGTAAGGGTGTTACCAATGCGTACAGTTACAACGCGAACAATACCGTCCGTACCCGGATGAAGCTTATGCACACGAGTCAGGCGCCATTGCAGTGGAGGGAGGTTGTTGTCGATTACCACAACTATAGTAACCTCAACGAGGGGTGTGTTCGTATTATCGCAGAACCATTTACTTCTTTGTTGAAGTTGATGTAGATATTCAACACTCCAGCGTTTCCAAAAATGTTGTACGGCTTGTTGAATTATTTGCCATCGAACGAGGCGACTGGGATTGTCAGTTGATAAGTCGACTTCAGGTAAGGAAGTTAATGGTTCCCCAATTAGAAAATGTCCTGGAGTGAGAGGTAATGGATCCGTGGGATCGTTACTCTGTATGCAAAGAGGTCTCGAGTTAAGTATGGCTTCAATTTGACATAGAAGTGTATTAAATTCATCGTGATTTAAGGTAAGTTGCCCTATGACGCGGTAAAGATGAGTTTTCATGCTTTTGACCGCAGCCTCGAATATACCACCGAAATGACTTGCATACGGTGGGTTAAAATGCCAATGTATAGATAGAGAGATTAATTTTTCATTTATATGTGCTTGCGTTTCTTCATTTTGTAAAAAGTTATGCAAATCTTTCAAGTAACGATCGCAGCCTACAAAATTTCGACCGCAATCTGAATAGACGTCGGTGCAAAGTCCGCGTCGGGAAATAAAGCGTCGTAAAGCGTTAATAAATGACTCTGTGGATAAATCTGGTACTAATTCTAAATGCACTGCCTTCGTTGACATGCATACAAAGACGCATACATAACATTTGTATTTATTCGCGTTGCGATATTTACTTGATTTTAGAAAGAAATGTCCTGCGAAATCTACACCTACATGTAGGAATGGCCTGAGAGCTCGCACTCTTGCGGCGGGAAGTGGAGCCATAGGTGGCTGCGGAGCAAATGGCCGAGTGCGAAAACAACGAATGCAGCGGCGTGTGTACATTCGGACCGCATCGCGGGCAGATATTATCCAGTACTTTTGAGATAAAAGAAATTGCAATGTCTGCGGACCTACGTGCAGATATAATCTATGATAATAGTCTATAAGTAACGTCGTGAAGAAATGTTTTTTAGGTAGAATGATCTGATGCTTGGCCTCGTAAGAAATTTGAGCATGTTGAATCCTACCGCCGACCCTGATAAGTCCGGCTTCATCAAGAAAGGGTTTCAGCTTTTGGAGTTTGTTTGAGCAGAAATCGTTATCCTTCAAACGGGAAATGTCGTCCGCAAACTCATTTTGCTGCACGAGGCTGATAACTCGATTTAAAACGAATTTTGTTTCAGGGACGGTGATGCAAGAAGAAGAATAAGATTTTATCTTACAGCATCTATGGTAGAATCGAAAGATTATGGAAACAACGCGTAGTAATTTTGGTAATGATGAAAATCGCTCTAAAAATTGTAAGTCAGGTATGACTTGTTTTGATATAAAAACGTATTTCCGTCGTTCTTCATTTGTTTGTAAATCTGCGTTGGAAATAGGCCAGTCAGATTGGGCCTGCTTAAGCCAGGAAGGCCCATTAAACCACATCTCATGGTCTAAGTTCGATGGCAGTTCACCTCTGGATGCTGGATCCGCAGGATTGTGCTCGGAACGGACGTGACGCCAGTGTGCGGCAGGCACACGACTCGTGGTCTCCGTGACACGGTTAGATACAAAAGTACGCCATTCATGCGACGATGAGCGTAGCCATGCAAGTGTGACCGTAGAGTCACTCCAAGCATACACATTTTCAATGGACAGAAGGTTAGCATAGGTAACAAGTATTTTGTTTATTAGTTTTGATAAAAGAAAAGCGGCGCATAGCTCTAAGCGTGGTAAAGTTATGCGCTTCAAAGGTGCAACCTTTGTTTTAGCAAGGAGAAGATAAACATGAACCGTGTCTTGAGCATCAATGACACGTAGATACACACAAGCAGCATATGCCTTTTCGGAAGCGTCTGAGAAGCCATGTATTTGTATGTCGCTATTGTGATTAGGAAGCACGTGACGTGGCAAAGAGATAGATTGAAGTAAAGGAAGTTCAGATATAAACCTTGACCAGAGATCACAAACACCTTGGGGAGGAGCTTCATCCCAACCCGTGCCTGAAATCCATAGAAGTTGAATCAAATGCTTAGCAAATAATATGATAGGGCTAAGGAATCCCAAAGGGTCGTAAATTTTTGAAATCTCTGAAAGCATTATACGTTTCGTGCATTTCTGGGGATGAGAATCCACCTGATAAGAAAATGAATCTAGCTTTGGATTCCATTTGAGACCTAGAACCTTGACTGAATTATCAGTGTCGAGCGCTGAAAGAATCAGAGCGTCATCCGGATTAGAATTGTCACTGCTAATGGCTGACAAGAAATCAGGGCAATTGCTTGTCCACTTACGGAGTTCGAACGTTCCTGCCTTGCAAGCGGCAGTGAGCTCACGTTGCACCACAAGTGCGTCTTCAATATTTTCAGCTCCTGACACGATGTCATCTACGAATACTTCATTCAACAGCACTTGCGAAGCGATTGGATAAGATGCGGATTCGTCCATTGCCAACTGACGAAGCGTACGAAGTGCTAGGAAAGGTGCTGCAGCAACACCGAAAGTCACGGTACAAAGTCGGTACTCCTGTATAGGATCGTTAGGAGAATATCTCCACTTCTTCCGCGTTATTGATCTCCTGGTCGATATATCGTAGTCGAAATGTTTTTTTTCCGACTTTATTTTATTTTCGGTGCATTTTGGCATAATCCAGTTATTTGTATGTTGTGTGTAAGTAATATGGTGCCTTTCTATTTATTACTAACTGATCAACCCGGTTTTGCACGAATGTACTAACGGAGAAAATTAGAGCAAATCTTCCCTTTACAATACGACCATGTAATGAAATAAAATGCCAATTGAAAAACTAAACGTCAATGCAAAATTTCATGTTCATCGTTTGAGTACTTAAGGCATGAAAGCGTAACAAATAAATAAACTCATATTCGCATCTATAACACTATAGTTAAGTTGTGGAAGAACATTATAGTTTGAAACGATAATAGGCCAGACGATACGTTAGTTCAAATCCTACAATTTGCTTGAGCTATTAATGAAAGAATACATTGGGATGAAAACGTAGCATGGTGAAATGTTTTCTTCTAATACTTGACTCACTAGTTACTTTAGATTTGTTGGTGCCGACAGCTGCACTTGAACGCTAGCCCCTCCTCTAGGCATGGCATGTTACTATTTAAACCGCATCTTTATTGTAATTAAGTGAGGTTATTTTCAAACGCTAATAGTTAATAATGAAATAAAAGTAAAAAATCAACTTATTTTATGTAGTTATATATTTTAAATAGACTTATTTATGTATCATATAAAGAAGTAACAAACATAAATTAGGAAACTGTATTCAATTTTATTTTTGGTTTTATACTAGCTGATACCCGCGACTTCGTCTGCGTCGTTTATTATCTCAATTGTTTTGTTATATATGAAAAGGATTACGCAGTGTTTTCGACGAATGCGCCTAGGCGGTTTGACTTTTTTCGACACTTCCAATAGGTATCGTTATATTTCAACCAATTTACAAAAAATCTTGAAAAATTATATACCTAAAACTTCCACGTGAATCATTCTATCTACTAATAAAAACTGCATAAGAATCTGCTTCTTAGTTTTTGAGCTTATCGCGAACAGACAGACAAGCGGCGGAGGACTTTATTTTATAATACCAAGCGGGCCCGGCAGACATTGTCCCGCCCTGATTATAAAAAAAATCCTTGACAAATTATATACAAAAACGTTCCCCATGAATCACTTTATCCACTGGTGAAAACCGCTTGAAAATCCGTTCAGTAGTTTTTGAATTTATCGCGAACAGACAGACAGACAGACGCGGTAGGAGACGACTGTATCCACCACTCACCCGCACTAGGAGATCCTCTTCTTCGGGGTACCCCGGCTTGGTTCGTGGCTTAGATCGCTGGTTTGTTAATAGTAGGACACAAAGTTTACACTGGCACTTGGTTTCTTTTAATAGTTTGTTAGATATCTGTACCGGTTTTGCAATGTTTATTAGCGCAGATAACTCAGAGCGGTTTTGTATGTTGCTAGATTCAAAGGTAAACTGTGTTTTGCCTTAGAGGGCAGCACTTGCGAAAGTTTTTAAAGGTGCGTTCACGAAAAGTAGTGGACAGATACATTCCTTTTAAACGATAAAGTAATATGAAAATAAAAGATTTGTGCTAACATATAAATTACTACAGATAACAAAAGTACGGAACATTAAGTAAGGACTAATTCTATAAGAAATATAATTAAATAAAACTGATCAAAACCTGTCCATTGGTTTTAGATTGCTGCGCGCACAACGGCAGATCACTATTATTTTATTTATCTATACTAATATATAAAGCTGAAGAGTTTGTTTGTTTGGTTGAACGCGATGATCTCAGGAACTACAAGTACGATTTGAGAAAATCCTTCGGTTTTAGATAGCTCATTTATCGAGGAAGGCTATAGGCTATATATCATCACGCTAAGACCAATAGAAGCAGAGCACCAATGAAGAATGTTTCAAAATCCCATTTGATATACTATTAGTATTCATATATCTAATGTACATGTTACATGTTACAGTAGATGGCATTCGTATCGTAGTTACAAATGTTTTTGAAAAAGCGTTGCTGTAATGTACACACCCACTCACAATTTTAAATTTCTTTAATACATTTATAAAAAGCGCGTGCGGAGCCGCAGGTAACAGCTAGTATATTATAAGACTGGGCATTATATATACACGTATTAATTATACAAAAAGTCACTAATCTATAAAAAGAATTATGGCTTTATCGATAGCGATATAGTAAAATCAGTAACCAATAAATTTTATACAGGTAATAAGAATATAAATCTAATGTGTCTGTTTTTTCCGATTATCGTGAAAAAAATTGTTGCAGGTTTCTAGGAATAAGTATTAGAATACATTTCAGTCATTTTTAGAAATGCTTTTTTTTATGCCATATGTTGCAAACGAACAAGTGGGTCACCTGATGTTAAGTGATCACAACCGTCCATGTAACAACACCAGAGGAGTCGGAAGTGCGTTGCCACCTTTTGTGGGTAAGGGTTAGGGGAGGGAGAGGGAAAGGAGAGAGGAGAGGGAGGGGAGGTGGGCCTCCGACGCTCTCACTGGCCGAGCGAAACGCAACAATGCGAGCACTGTTACTTCACGTCGGTTTTCTATGAGAGGGTGTTACTACCCCGGACGAGCCGACCCATTCATGCTGAAACCAGTAATTGTTTCAGCGTTGCTTTATCACCGTGTTGTTGTCCATCTTGTTGTTTGTCTCCATGTCACCATGTTGTCTGTCTGTTTGTATGAATACGCATCACTGCTAAAGTACTGGGTTTACAATAAATCGTAAAGCATATCCTTGGGAGTAACTTAGTGTTTGTTTCATTAAAATCGGTCCACTCTATCAAAAGTTATTGTAATTTTAATGACGACGCGGCGTAGTTACGACAGAAATGTAGGTAAGTAAATGGACTTAATACAATCAGATGACTTTATTAACCACTGTTTTTTACATAAGCTTCCACGCGAACGAAGTTGCGAGCACAGCTAGTATTAAATAAATGTCAAAGTACATTTCCAAAAAGCAGAATTTATCGTGTACCATCTTTGCAGATGCTGAACAGCCGCTATATAACCACGACGCGCGCCTCTTCATAGTTCATAGTTACATACATAGAGGTACAGAATATTGCCTCATTGCTATTTTAATCTAATAAGAAAAATAATTTAACATACTCTTTGAATGCATTTTATCATTGATAGTTTTCGATTGCGTTATATAATAGATCGACGAGCTAAAAAAATATCTCCGATTACGCGAAATTTATTGAACGCTTTCAATTACTACATGTGAAATAGCAGTAATAAAAATATATTAAAATAGCTGCTATTATGCGATTAATTTAACTCCTGCCATATACTCTGAATATATAAAGTCTACATATAAGTCTCACTGAGCGTGTTCTACCGTTTGTATCATGGCAAGTGTTCTGAAGGGTTATTCAACTTGATCCCTTCCTCTACTTTTCTTAACCGTACCACGCGTGCTGGTCTTCGGAGTCACACTTTTACGGTAAATCCTATCTGGGCACGAACTAAAAAGTTCGCAACATCTTATCTTTGCCGTACCGTGAAGCTGTGGAACAATCTCCCTGCCAGTGTGTTTCCTCCTTCCTATGACATGGGGTCCTTGAAGTACAACGTGAAGAGATAGTTACGCAGGCCGGCATGACAGCGGCGGCCGGCGATGGATAGTATGTCGGTGGTCGCCATTGTTTTTGGATTGTACTGTGCTTACCATCAGGTACAGTACAGTATTTTTCCCGAGCTACAATAAAAAATAAATATATTCTCGTCTATTAATTCAGGTTTAGACCTATTTATACTTTTATTATATAAAAACAAAGTTTATTCAGCAAACAAAATTGTAATGAAAACCGAAACATAAATATCCGCTAATACGCTTTCCGATATCAAACTAAATGATCGTATAATTAATTGTCTCAATTTTGCTGATAATTCGTTAAAGGGTGCCTGTAAATCCCTTTAGGTCAAAGGTTCGTCTACATCTACAGAATACAATTGGAATTTATTTGCATAAATGATAATAATCAAATTATTACTTATATTATTCGTGACAAAATCGATTTGGGTTAAATATACGAGGAGTTATCTTGTTAGAGCAAATAACATTATCTCATATTCCAATCTTATGAAATTATTGATTCTGCTTTAGTAAACGCCTTTTTGAAGTTATACTTCTTTTGGCGCGTTAGGGGAAAATGATGAGAGTAAATTTTTACGATGAGCGCGCACACCGTCACGAAAAACCGACACCCTGAAGTGAGCTATAGTCAACATTTTGTTTTTTTGTATTAAAACTTTCAATGTATTAAATATCTTTTTTCTATTGTTAGTGTCGTTTTTTCTACAAACGTAGAGTAAGGCGAAAGATAATATTTTTGAAAAGGTTTTGTATCTTATTACGCCAAAGAAGTAGACTTCTAACGCGTATACGTACACACATATAAGTTCACACACACTATTTTTAGTTTAACACTTTTTATTTGTAATTAGTTCCACTGATCTACAGAAGATTTTTTATAGCATAAAGTAGTAAACAGGCATGCAGTCAAATTGACGTAAAGTGATCACTACATCTTACAGCTATTTAATATAACCAACCTCACAAAGATCGGAATGCAGTAACTAAGGCCAGTTTTAAATAGGTCGAAATAGAACATTCCATATACCAGTGTGTGTTACCAACTACACCCTTCAAACCGGCACATGGTAACGTAACTAATGTAATTGCTACTTATTTTACAGTAAAAATATGGGGGACCACAGTATTTCTGGTACGCACCTTGCAATATTCTACCAGTATTTGAATAGATGCTACTAATATTTTTCGCTCCTAGTATTACTATTTTCAGATTTGAATTTTGCAGGTACGTAACCAATAAATAATTGCAGAGAGACGTAGCAGCAGCCAATCAATTACAGATGGACTAGCAAAGTGACATCCAATCAAGTACTTGTGATTGATTTCAGCAAAAACGCCATCATGAACCGAACTGTTTCTATCATTCTTAAAAGGACACAGCGTTGTAAAAATGACAATAAAAATCGAGGCAGCCATAAGCACTGCCAACACAATTAAAAGCTCAAAACAAAAGGATCTGTGTATTTTTTTAATTAATTTTAGTTGAAATATAATTTTAATTCTATAATTTCTAAATTGTAATTATTAATATTGTTCTGATTATTGATCTATTAGCACTCGGAACAATAATTATATACATTGTATGTACCTTATTAAAATCAAAAATATGATGGACTGTAAAAGCTCAATACAAAATATCAATATTACATGCACACAGGCCGCTATACTATACATCGCTAGTGTGACGTAAACGCAATACGTCACTAGTAAGTAGTCGTCATAAATGACGTTTCACTAGCATGCCGAGGTCGTTTCTCTCTCAACGAAGCTAAAGAAGATTTCACTTAAAAAAAATACCGAAAAGAATCCTCCTTGACCTTAGGTGTCTAATCTAGAATTGAGGCATATAAAATCAAAAACAGCTAAGTGCATAGAGACCAAATTTGCAGGAAACGAAAAAAATGTTTATCTGTTCTCAGAGTTGGAGTTTTACTTATATTCAAAGTTTCAATTTTAGAGAGTAACATATGCTATTGATTATGCCTGCCTATCGCCATCAGCTCTAAAAGAGAAGTTCAAGAAATTAAAAAATGCGAATCCCTTAACTGTATTTTATTCTTACTTTACTTCTTATTTGTTGACTTGGTTGTACTTGATTAATGTATTTGATCCCAAAGTCAATCTTAAAATGAAAATGAAAAGGCTTTAGCTGTATTTTGTTTCTTGTAGGAATTAAATGGTGATTTGCAACCAATGATAGACTAGATGGCTCCATGCTCAGTTCATTTTTAGAACTTTTGGCACTTAGCTGTCTTTGATTCTATATGCCTCAATTATCATAAACCTATGACTATTTTCAGCACTGTATGTTTACTATTCGATTTTGAGAAGTTATCTAATCATAGGAAATCAAAAGTAGCCCGCAAATATTATCTATACGATAAGGAAAGCTTTTTCCAAATCGGCTTGTAAATGAGGATGTTTTAAGGTAACAGACATAAAAAATGCACCCGAATTAAGGACCTTTTACTTATTGAAATCCGTTAGTCATAAAGATAGTGTTACACATGTATATTATCTCAGTGAAGACATCATCATCTTCTTACCCTTATCCCACCTAAGTAGGGTCGGCACAACATGTTTTCCTTCTCCACACAGGCCTATCAGATGTCATCTCAGTCATCGCACCTTTTACACATTTCTCACACAATCCATCCATTCTTTTTTCGGTCTTCCTCTACTCTTATGTCTATCGACCGTCAAACTCAAAGCTATAATGCAAATTTCGTTTGCATTATCTGCACAATCTGCTTATATTTGCATTAAGCCTACTAATTCATGTCATCGTATTTTGTGCGTTTAACTATCATCAATTGCGATTGTCACGATATTGTTTCGTAATTAATTACCATCAGAATTATCGGCCAGTATTGGTTTACTAGTATACAGGGTTACTACGTCTGATCCTCGGATTTACGATTCCATAATTAATATGGTATACGAAATCCGTTTAGCGTAGTTGCAGCTGTTAACTTTAAGCCTGTTATACACGTAATAATGATATATCGTAGCGATATCGATCGAGAGTATGAAAAATAATTGCAGATTATCGTTCATCGGCGGTAACTTACAATTTCTTTCAGATAAATTGTTGTCGATGCTGTTGGCACAATTTAATCGTTGTATGTGGATGAAGGCCGCTCATTACGGCACCGTTCGTCATGGAGCTCACCTGTGTGCTATGATCGCACTCTTGATATCGGAAGACAAAAGAGGGAACTGCGAACAACTGGACGAGTTTATAGAAAGCTACAAAAGCGAAATATGCCTTTGGAAGACAAAATCAAAAGAGTGGCATTATCGACCAAAAAAATGCTGCCTACAATAGGCTTCTCGAAAAATACAAAGCCATCGATCCAAATACCAACAGGGATATAGTTGTTAGGAAGATAAATAATCTTAGAACTGCATATAAACAAAAATTTAATCAGACCCAATAACCCAAGTAAGTCATCATCCTCCATCGAGGGTAACATGTTTCTTGTACGGGTTTCTGCGGAGAACTGATAATCGACTCCGATATCGGTGGCGTTTGGAGACACTATTCGTTCAATTTAACAGTATAGTTTAGAAATTGCTACCGTATATTGTTACGTATGTAGCAGGCTTTAGGATTTATATTGAAATTATTGTAATCTGTTACTTAACCCAATATTTGTAGAGAAGTACGGCAATGATTATACTGAGTATATATAGCAGTAGCAGCTATAACTTATAATTTTAAATATAGTTTTTTTAAAGTTAAAGTTTTTTTAAATATAGTTCTTATAATATATTTTGTGAATCTATGAAATGACTCTAACGATTTGGATAAAATTTTGTATTTACTTAAGATTTTCTTAGTTTATCTATATAGGTAGGTGTCTTCACTAAAAAAAAAACGCTATTTTACACAAGAATAAAAAATATATAACAAAATATTCAGCGACATCTCTTAGATTCTTATGGTACGTACATTACTGCCAGTGGATGATAACTGACTGTTAGCAGAAAATTTTGTAAGATTTGTAAGCTCAGTCACTCAGATTTTGTGTATCTTCACAAAAATGGTTATTATAAACTATTTTCAATTACTTTTCTGTGGGATAATTTTTATACCGTATTGCATAAATGAAATGATAAGGAAATTAATATTCATTGTTCATGAATGTTAGCAACGTAAACTGGCCTCCTTATCATATTACTGACTATTGCATAATACGTGCTTATTCGTAGGTTGTGATAATGCCAACTTACCATTTTCTTGTTAATTGTGGCCATTCAATTAACAATCCAATTAACATATTAAAGGTATTGTTATTTCGTTATCAATCTGTTGTAATTTGAGTTACAGTAAAATAATTTGACTTGCATAACATATGTGCCATTGGGGTGAAGTACCCGGGCTATATCTATTGCTGTTGCTATTGCCGTTACCAGTGTTGTTGCTATTCAAAAATCAAAATCAAAACATCCTTTATTCAATTTAGGCCCTGAGAAGGCGCTTATTAACGTCACAGCAACTACCGGTTCGGAAAACAGCCCAGTCATCGAGAAGAACCGGCAAGAAACTCGATCTGGTTTATTTTTTCATGTCATATATTTCTATAGTAATATAAATATTCACATTCGTTATTAGTGGATGCACAGAGAGGGGCGTCATTTCCAGACGTCACAATCGTTCACGTATTGATCCACCCTATAATAGCCTTTAGATATTAAAACCCGCTTGACATGGTTCTTGAACTCACTATCAGGCAAATCGGTAATGTGTTTTGTGACTTTATTATAAAACTTAACACCATTACCTAAAAAACTGTTTTTGGATTTAGTGAGCCTGAAGCATGGAATGACCAATTTGTTGCTGTTTCTAGTATTTAAATTATGCTGGTCTTTTACTAGATCCAACATATCTGAATTTTTGCGGACATACATTAAATTATCTAGAATATATTGAGAGGGCAGAGTTAAGATACCGAATTCCTAAAACTTAGTCTTTAATGATTCGCGAGGCCTCATATTATAAATTGCTCGAACTGCTCGTTTTTGTAATTGGAATATGGTGTCCACCTCAGCTGCTGTCCCCCACAACAAAATACCATAAGACATTAAGCTGTGGAAGTAAGCGAAGTAGACAACCCTAGCAGAGGCAATATCTGTTAGCTGGCGAATCTTTCTAACTGCGAATGCAGCAGAACGTAGTCTTCTATTGCTATTGCTACTGCTGTTGCTATTGTTTTTTGCTACTAGTATCGCCATTATTATTGGATACAAAGAATTTATAGACTTGTATCAGTTGTATCTGAGATAAAAGCGAAGATAGTCGAAACATATTTCAACAGAAATAACTTTAGTAATGATCGCAATGTAATTAAGTGAATGTCAGTTAGTCCTCTACTGCATGTTCAACGAATTTGGTGCATTCAGTATACGGCTAAATTTAATTTATGCTGTCACGAGCCGCGTGATAAATAACCATTAATTAAACGACATTATGCATACTTTAATTTAGTAACTTTTAAATATTTTATATGTACATTCAAAAATTATCTTTTGATCGAATCCTTGACCCAGATTATAGACGTATATATCTGCATTGGATTTTATAATATTTTAATACAATAGCTCGAGGGAAGATATTTGGTTTTGAATTTATTGAGTGTATCTATTCCATTTCTAATTTTCTGGGACCCGTAGTTCATGACATTTCTTTTGTCTTTCTTTATGCGTACAATATATATTTAGTTTAAGACGAGTATGAACGAATAACTTGAAAATTCCGTATTTCCTAAAACTAACAGATTCCTATAAATTTAGACAGTTAAATAGCAATTATGCTAAATTGTGAAGAAATATGTTGTAAAACTTATTCTCAACTAGTAATTCCTTTTTAAGGTTGTAAAATAAAGCAATGTATCTGTTTGTAATAAATTTATAATTCTATTTAATATTTATTTTACACTAAACTTTTTCTTTAATGGGCTTTTCATATAATGTTTTTGTAGGTGGTAGAGCCACGCTGAAGCTATTACTGGTTTCAACATGAATGGGTCCGCTCGCCCGGGGTAGTGCCACCCTGTCATAGAAAACCGACGTGAAGTAACAGTGCTTGCATTGTAGCGTTTCGTTAGGTCAGTGAGAGCGCCGGAGACCCACTCCACCTCCTCCCCCCCTTTTCCTCAAACACGGACTAGCAACGCACTTTCGACTCTCCTGGTGTTGTTAGTGTCTATGGACGGTGGTGATCACTTAACATCAGGTGACCCACCTGTTCGTTTGCCTGCTATGACATAAAACAAAATGTGGCAATGCGGTAAACTTTCCTGAAATATTCTCTTTTAACAGTGAATTGGAGGTTTATGTATATTTATTAGGTGTCAAATTATTAAATACATGATTATTCTTCAATGAGAATAATCGCCCGTGTTATTGCTAGATAAAGCAAGCATAATACAAAAACCAATACGTGTGTGAAGGAGGAGCAATTAACGATGTTCACACACAAAGTCCCGACTTTGTAACAAATGAATACGATACAGAACAGCAAATTACTTAACAGCAAGCAAATTGACAACTATTAACAACAACAATTGTTGTAAAATAAAACAACTTAAAATTATATAATTGAATTATATTAGGTTACTTCAATATAATTTCCTACAAATATTTATTATCATTCATGTGTATGTTCTGCAAGAGTTAGTAATATAAAATAATCCCCTTTTAACTAAATTATGCAAGTGTATATACCGAGACGCTAAGAGTGTCATCCAAAATTGTGTCACAGCCACGTTTATTGATCCTACTACACGGTTACCTCAACGTTGTAGCGTTCCAAAATAAACTGGTAAGACTTCTCGTTATATATTAGCGTCACAATAAATTTCATACTGAAGTACTACAATGTGTATTTAAACTTTGGTAGTAAATTGTTATTGCTAGTCTTTGAAATGCCTATATATGAAATAGACACATATAAAAAAAATTAAATGCGTCTTCCTTTTGTTTCTCAATTGCTTTTCTATTTTTTTCTAAAAGCTATACGACATTTAGTGTTATCAAAAACAAACATAAAAAAAAACTATATCACTAACGAATCAAACCTATCTATAAATTTCAATTAGTCATACTTCACGCTTCTTATGTCGTCTACATTCTACAATATCTGTGTAGTACTCAATACAATTTTTATGATTAAAAAATAAAACAATATGTATTTGTATGTATACACAATTTTCTCTTTTACAATGAAATTGTTTCTTTAATAAAGTTAGTGTATACAGAGTAGAAAAAACGAACGGAATTTTAAGAAAAAGTGTATGGAATATTGAAGACAATACATTTTATAGGAAAGATTCTATTCTCAAAAAAAGTATAAATACATTCATAGATATCTATACTAATATTATAAAGAGGTAAAGTTTGATGAGGTTGTGTATTATAAAAATCCCATCGTATTAAAGAGAGATGAGTTAACACAAATACTTACTGTTACGCTTTAAAGCTTTAATTGTATATTTACTATTATCGCTTACTAGCTATTGCACGCGGCTTCGCTTACACTAATGTGAGATTTGAATCATCTCTTGGGATTTTTTTTTTCTTCTAAATGAACCCTAAAGAATTTCTCTATTCGTGATAATGCGTGTATAAAGTTTCACAATAATCGGTTCAGTAGGTAAAGCGTGAAAGCGTAAAAAACTAACAAACATGTATAATATTAGTAAGTATTGTATAGTTTGGATGACAAATATGATATGTTTTCAAAGATAACACAAATAGTTTCAAGAAAACGGAAATACTTAAATAGAACGTCAAGTAAAAATCTTAATGGAAAGATTCACAGTTCATATAAACGATACTTTTCGAATTTCCTATTAACTGATAACGGCTCTGAGGTTTTTTATGACACAAGTCACGCGAACAAGTCGTCAGTGCTACAATCATAAATGGGCAATTTAGCCGTTGCAACCCACCGTATTAATAACATAAAGGTAATAATACTATAGTAAAAGCTATAAAATATGTGATGTATGTAGTCTTGGAGTATCAATCTCTGAATAAATTATAATGAAAACCCAGTTTATGTTCCTGCTAAGGTTTATTTATATTTAGTTTTTTTTATCATAGGACGCAATCGAATAGGTGGTTCACCGGATGTTAAGTGATCACCACACACACAATGATATGAATTTAGGTTGGCATTGACTTTAAATATATTATTAGATAGCGTGAATATCAATTAATTTAATAATTCAGTTATTTTTTTTATTTTTAGTGTTTTATTAGTTTTTCACATCGAATGCGGTTTTTTTTAATTATTATTAAAAGTTACTTCTGACTTTTTCTGTGTGGTTTACTCTGTCTCATATTAAAGAGAACAATCCATATGTTTCTGTTTATACAAAAAAAAACCGTCTAATATCTCGTTGATCCATTTACTGAGGAACCTCAAGTCAATTTAATACAATAAAAAACTCGCTTTATGTAGCATAGCATATTTAATGTAACAGATCTTAAAAATAATCAGTAAGCGGCTTACTGAATATTTCACCTTTAGATTATTAGCTTAGGCACTTTATTGTTTCCAAAATATTTTAATAAGTACTCTTATATTCAAAGAATACTTACCCGCTTTCTCTCGCTAAAAGTTTTACCGTAGATAGGCAGTAACATTATTACATACTACTTGAGTGTTGAAATTGGTTAGTACATTCACGTCCTTTATTAATATATATTTATTTATTTTTTATATCATAGGAGGCAAACGAATAGGTGGGTCATCTGATGTTAAGTGATCACCACCATCCATAAACACTTGCAACACCAGAGGAGTCGCAAATGCGTTGCCAGCCTGTGTTTGAGGGGCTGGGGGGGGAGGGGGGAGAGTGGACGGGAAAGGGGGTAGGGAAGTGGGCCTCCGGCGTTCTCACTGACCGAACGAAACGCAACAATGGAAGCACTGTTACTTCACGTCGGTTTTCTGTGAGAGGGTGGCACTACCCCGAGTGAGCCGACCCATTCATGCTGAAACCAGTAATAGCTTCAGCGTGGCTCTACCACCTACAAAATATACTATATACCTATGAAACTAAGCACATTGTAAGTGCTGTTTAAATATTCCACGTGGATCGTGTTTTACTTTCAATAAAAGACGTTTGCTAATATATATGAGTATAATAACTAACTTAGACAAAGTTTCAGAACTGTAAGAGTTTTTACCAGAGAGAATATAATATTGCTTTATACCGTAGATTTTTACAACCCTATACCATAAGTATTATACGAATATGGTAACATTATAATAATGAATCTCCAGCAAATACATATAATAAATGTATTTTTTCCTTACTATTTGTAAGATTTTAATAGTTAGCTTAATTTTCAGTCGTTCTACTATCGCAAAGTTAACTAAGGTTATGCAATTTAGTTTCCAAAATACACAAATAAATATTCTTATTTCTTATTCTCTCTTAAACTTATATTTGATAATAACAGATTTTGTAGCGACCCTGTAATATTGATTTTAATTAAAACATAATATAATTGTCAAATCATACGCATATAAAAATGCGGGGTGGTAGGGTTTTACGGCCTGACTGGGTCGCAACCACCATGTGCATGGCGAAAAAGCCCGCCATAGTGATTCGCTTCTGCGGGTCGCGTTTCGGGATCAGCCTGTGCATATCCAGCTTTTCGCAGGCCGGCATGACAGCGGCGACCGGCGATGGATAGTGTGTCATTCGGTGGTCGCCATTGTTTTTGGATTATACTGTGCTTACCATCAGGCACAGTGCAGTAATTTTGCCGCGCTATTATAAAAAAAATCATCAAGAGTTAAGGGTTTCTTATGCGACGAACTTCTTAGCATTCCATGGATTCACCGTGCGGGCGCCGGGTCCATCGTGTGGCAGAGGGAGAAACCCAGAGCAGTTCCCAGGACTTGCGACCCAGGTGTAGGTTAAAGGAGGCCCCCTTTGAGATGCGCATCAACGCTCACCTTCACTGCTCGAGATTCCCGCCCTGCCTAGCCAAATTTGGTAGGAACCTGTTAGTGCAGCCTTTGATACTCGTTCTAAAATAGAACTTACTGCAGTTCTCGACAGGCCAAGGTCTTTCAGAAGGTTATAAGGTTATAAGTAGTCACTGTTACCCGAAAATGTTTCTATTTTGAAATAACATTTGTTGCGATTACGGCTGCCACTTTTTCCCTGTTATGGCACATGACAGGGAAAACTGACGTACACGTATGTGGGTTTTTGTAGACTACACATTTAATTTTTTATTTTCTACATATCTTGACTCATATTTATAGAATCTATGGACCACCTATTTGTTTTTTTGTAAATAAATTCAGGCATCTACCAAAATCTCATGTAATGTCAAACAATATATTTTGATAGGGTAATATACTACATCTATAGAAGAACGTGTTTCTCAAGTGTGAGTGCTAGAAAACTTACTTTGGTGACAGATTTTGTACTTGATTGTTTTAAGTTCATGAGTGGTCGTTGGGGTTTTTTTTATGTCAAAAGCAGGCAAATGAACTGGTGGGTCACCTGATGTTAAGTGATCACCGCCGACCATAGACACTAGCAACACCAGGGAAGTCGCAAATGCGTTGCCAGCCTGTATATGTGGGAGGGTTAGGGAAAGGAGAAAGGGGAAGGGAAAGGGGGTAAGGAAGTAAGCCTCCAGCGCTCTCACTGACCGAATGAAACGCAAAAATGCAAGCACTGTTACTTCACGTTGGTGTTCTATGAGAGGGTGGAACTACCCCGGGCGAGCCAACCCGTTCATGCTGAAACTAGTAATAGCTACAGCGTGGCCCTACCACCTTCAAAACACCTATAACATACTTCATGCAATGGCAATAATCTTTTATCAATTATCACTTATTAGGATAATAATAATTTCAAAATATGATACAAGAAGACGTAAAATATAAATCAAAGTAAAAAATATATTGCTAATAAATAAAAACTTGGTTTTAAAAAAGGAATATAAGTTTAAATAATATTACATTAAAGTTCGATTTTATTTATTTATATATTTTATACAAGTATTATATCAGATAGTAATGTATTTTTTTATATTAATAAAAAACTGATGAATTGAGATTGACAGTATGACCCTTCACAGTATGCATTAAACTTAGGTAATGTAATGTGCAAGTTAGGTAATATATTTGCTCTAAAAAATCACACACATCCATGTATTAGGAACATTTAAATTTCAAACAAGATTCTCTGTTGTTTTTGAATCAGGGTGTGTTTGCGAAGAGTTTCAAATTCAATTTGAAACGGTCTCGAAAATAAATTATAACTTTATAGAAGTAACAGTCGACCACCTGCGCTCATCAAAATATTTACATGCTCCAAAAATAAAATACCTTACGTTTTTATTCCTAAAGAGATTCTGTTTGCCAAATTCATGGCCATTGTACTAAGTTTTCGATATACGAACTAAAGTAACATAATAAATGTACAACATATGCTGTACCGTATGCCTTTGTTATTATTTCTAGATATTATTAGTTATAACAATAAAAAAATTACTTATAGCGAAATTAATATTGTATTGCTGAAATATCTAGGGATGCTTTATGGGAAAGTGGATATAACACCTTTTAAATAAAATAATACAAAGGTTTGCGAAATTTAACGGTGATCGGAGGAACGTGTATGAGTTCATAGAACTCTAACATTTATTATTTTCTTTTACAGTTTGTAAGAATCTGCACTAACTTCTGAACATTTTTCGTCGGAGTTACCAAATGTAAGAACTTCGGGCTCACTACTATAAGATTCTAGACTGACACGGACAATTTAATAATAATACTCGGAGTGCGTACAGTAGGCTGTTTATTCATATCTCCATATATGGTATTTATATGGAGACGCCATCGTTAATTTATTTGACGTTCTTTTTGACGTTCTATTTATAATATATACAAAAGTTTCAGCCAGTCTGCCAAAGAGGATGACATACTCTGTAGCTACAGGTTTTAACATTTGACCACGATCTCCGCTAGAGGAGACTGGCTCTTAAGTGCAGCTGCCGGAACACACCAACACGTGCTTGTCAACAGATTTTCAACTTGAACAACTTATGGTGGACTTAGAAAAAAAACCTACCACCATTATTGTGAATATAATGTTGAGGCGATTGTAAATCACCTCTATCCGTAATATTAGTGTAATGTGTTGTATTAACACAATTTCTTATAATTTTAGTGCAGCCACTCAACCTGTCTTACAATCTTATTAGACTCTATCGTGCTAATATTCTGATTAAACTCTATAGATCAGAGTCTACTCGGTGACCGTTCCGATCAGAGTCTGTGGAATTACTGTTTTGTAACAAGTTCGTTATTATTTAAAGGTCTCGCAGCTGTGATGACCCGATACACGTACTATATGCGTGTGGCCCGCATAAGATCGAAATCAGCTCGACCGAGACCCCATAGGATACACCCGTTTGATAAATAACGCATATGTTCTGATTCTTTTGTGCTCTTTCCAATTGACTGTGACATTGACTTATATTTATTATGCTCTGTACAAGTTAAAACAATACTTAACCCTAATAAATCGTTTTGAATATTCATATAAAAACTTATTGCTAACACTGTTAATTTCTACGTACTAGAACAATATTTCATACAAACTAAAGGGTACTAAATTTACGCCTTTCATTTCCCTTTAAAATGTATGTTTTTTTTATATCATAGGAGGCAAACGAACAGGTGGGTCGCCTGATGTTAAGTGATCACCATCGTCCATAGACGCTTGCAATACCAAAGGAGTTGCAAGTGCATTACCAACCTGTGTTTGAGGGAGTGGGGAATAGGGAAGGAAGAGTAGGGGAGGTGAGAGGAGCGAAGGGGAAGGGAGGTGGGCTTCCGGCACTCTCACTTACCGAATGAAAAGCAATATGTAAGCATTATTACTTCACGTCGGTTTTTTGTACTACCACGTGCGAGCCGACCCATTCATTCTGAAACCGATAATAGCTTCAGCGTGGCTGTACCACCGATAAAAAATTATGTAGGTATATAAAAATTACACTATTAAATAGAAAAGATGAAAAACTATTTTTTCCAGAACGTTCAAATATAAAGACATATAGGTGATACGTGCAGGGTTGCAGAGTTTGAAATTACCGAAGCCGCGTTTCCATTACTGCGAACGTTGGCCCGCGTCAGATGCGACAGCGTGGATCGTTGAGCTATGAAAGACTTAAATCTGATAAAGTTGCAATAGCTAAATGTATGAAAAAAAAAAGTAGAGACAGTCATAAGGAGTGCCGGCAGAAGTAAAACAAAACGATGGTATAAGTGTGTTCTTTTTTGAATTTTGAAATTTAATATAATGTGAATTAAATTTAAATTTCATAATTTGTGTATTGTAATTATTAATATTAGTCTGGTTTTCACATCTATTGGCACTCGGAGCAATAATGATATACATTCTTATAAAGTTTACTAATCAATCAAACCTTTGATGAGCTACAAAAGGTTTAGAGGTGGTAGAGCCACGCTGAAGCTATTACTGGTTTCAGCATGAATGGGCCCGCTCGCTTGAGGTAGTACCACCCTCTCACAGAAAGCCGACGTGAAGTAACAGTGCCTGCATTGTTGCGCTTCGTTCGGTCAGTGAGAGCGCTGTAGGCTCATTTCAAATCCCCTGTCCTCGTTCCCTCACCCAAAGACAGGCGGCAACGCATTAGCGACTCACCTGGTATTGTTGGTGTCTATGGACGACGGTGATCACTTAACATCAGGTGACCCGCCTGTTCGTTTGCCTCCTATGATATAAAAAAGAATATCAATATTACATGTACACAGGTTTTTATACTTTAGGTCGTTAGACTGACACAATCTGCGCAAGCGCAATACGGCCGTACATGCTTACGTAGTATGTCATGGCGATAATTATAAATTTATCTCCTGTCAAAAATATCGCTCACTTCAAAAATTTATGAAATTATACATATTTATGTATCTATATAATATACGTATTAATTGATTACTCGAATTTTTTTTTCACCACCGTAATTACGATAGCAAAAATGGTTATCGGTTTTAAAATGTAAAATTTAGATTATGCGTCATAAACAAACCTTAAGGAAGTAAAGACAGTGCTGCCTCTGTATACACAAAATACTAAAACCTTCCTACGAGTAAGGCTTTAGTAAAAAGTTCACATTTTAACAAATACGTATTCAAGGGATTTCTGCTATTGCATCGCTGTGACAAAATACCTAATTAACGTTGACACAAACAATATTTTAAAATGACTCATTTTTTTGTAACTCGACAGTTAAAATTTAAATATAAAATATATAGGATCTAAATCAATACAATTTAAATAAAGCAAGATATAAATCACTTTACTTACATTTCAATAATGCAAAATGACCGTCTACCTTGACAGCCATGTATAAACTCTATTAAGTCAAACCCCACTCCTCGTCTCGAATCTTTTTTCGAACTAATTAAGTTATTGGCCTAACGGGCCTTCACAGCTTCTCCGAACTACTAAGCGCTTAAGGCAGTTCTAGAGTGACCGATCCACGGCATTGGCTGTTGATTTGGATGCACCATCGACAATCTGTCTAGACTAAACTGATGTGCATCGGAATGTGTGCCTCACGAATTCAAACGTTTATTTCGTATTTGAAAACTAGGCTAATCTAAACTATTTCAGTTCGGAAATAAGGGTAAAAATAAAGCCCTTCCAATATATGTATATGTGGTATAAGAACATTCATAATATTAACACAAGATCTAAAATAAGAAACACTGTATCCCTCCCTAAACATAAATCAGTAGGCTATGAAGGTAGTTTCAAATATGCGGCGTCAAAAATTTGGAATAATATACCTCCCCCATTACAGGCGAAAAGCAAATTTATATTTAAAAAATTAATTAAATAAGAAATTCTTGAGCAACAAAGGTTAGGTCATTTATAATTATAATTTAATTAAAAGATTTGACGCATAATTCACAATATCATTAACAATATGCAACGCCTTTTTTTATCTTTTTCTCTCATATTAAAATTAAAATTATTTTTGTATGGGCCCTTAATTTAATTTAATTATATGTATAGCAATAGATAGATATTTTAAGTTTATGTTTACGACTTGGGCGCGAAATAATAAGTAATGTTTACTTGTATTTCAGCCGGGAAATTTTGAGGCCTAGCTGAAAACCAGCGCTGTTTTCAAAGGCGGCCATACGCTGACGCTAGGTCTCTTTGTCATAGTTTTACTTTTTTACGGTTAAGGTTTTTGTTTGTACACTTATACTATGGCAATAAATATATTTCTTTCTTTCTTTCAAAATATGTGTTCCTACCAGTGTGCATGTGTCCATGTATGTGGGGATGATTTGTGCTGTGTTGTTCCACTAGTGATTGAAAATTTTCAGTATCATTGTATTGCGATAGCAGCTTACTTGAGGTCTCCAATCTAGGGGATCAAACCTAGGCTCGAGCCGCTGCCGAGCACGACGAGTGTGTAGGAGCGAAATTCACAGTCAGGCCACGGTGGCGTGATTAGTGATTATATGGGCGTGGGCACGTACACGCTCTATTTTGAGAGATGAATGGACCCTCGCCTCTTCTATCTCCACTTCATACACCCCATTTTCTTGCACTAGAATCGTAACTGCGCCAAATACGAGTAAAAATTTAAATTTCATGAGTCTATATAAAATACTTCCTCTAATATCTATCTTATATAAAGTAATCGGAAAAGAATCATTGTCGCTATTTTTAACTGTAAAATACCTACGGAACTTTGTACAGTAAAATCGCTATAATATCAAGTAGTAAATCATTTTTTCTTACTCTAAAACATATTTCTTAGCTGGTATGATTTAAATTCAGATTTCATTTCATGCAGTCTGTTCATTTTTCCCCTACGTTTGCCGTTTTGTTCCTATCACCTGTGTCTGTCGCACGGACGTAAACTAGTTATTTACATTTATAGCGAATTAAACAAATTATAAATGTTTATAAATTTGCAGTTTATGCAAGCTAAATAACGGTCATGATATTTATAACTGAAATATTATATTATAAGGAAGTATTTTGAAGAAGGATATCTAACATATAATAACAATGTAAATCTAATGTGTCATCTCTTTTTTCATTTTTGTAAAATAAATTGTTGTAGGTGCTATTTTAGAAATGTCTGTCAGGCTGTTTTATGAATACGCATCACTTTTAAAACCACGATAAAGCAAATGTCGAGTAACATTTCCTCTTTGTTTCATTAAAATCGGTTTAGTATATCAAAAGTTATTGTATTTGTAATGACGACGGGGCTTAAGTACGAGAGAAAAATAGATAAGCAAATGGATTTAATACATTCAGATTACTTTAATAATTACTATTTTTTTCATAGGATTTCACTTGGACGAAGTCACAAGCACAGCTAGTATTTGATAAAGTTAATAAAAGCAGCCATTCTTTTAATATTAGAATAGGAAAGTAACAAAGTGAATCAACTACACAATATATATATATCAATGATGCATTTAAAAGTACTGTACTTATTGTTGTTATAATTTCTCAAAGCGATAATACTACATACGTCGATTACCGTAGGTTCCTTTCCTTGTAAAGAACCGGAGTTTTCGGCATAAAAACCCGTCATGACGTAACCATAGCATAGTGGTAGTTATTACCTTCAAATTGAAAGTGTGATGTTACTCCCGTCCGCAGGAAGTGTACGTCTCATTTCCCTGCACGTGCTCACGTACCGCACGTTTTTGGCTGCTGCACTGTTCCACATAAACTGGACCTCGCAGCTACAAATAAATTTAGCAGGTGGTCGAGCCACGCTGAAGCTATTACTGGTTTCAGCATGAATGGGCCGGCTCGCCCGGTGTGGTACCATCCTGTCACAGAAAACCGAACTGAAGTAACAGTGCTTGCCATTGTTACGTTTTGTTCGGTCAGTGAGAGCGCCGGAAGCCCGCCTCTGCTCCCCCTTCCCACTCCCTCTTCCCCAGTCTTCCAAACACAGGCTGGCAACGCACTTGCGACTCCCTTGGTGTTGCAAGTGTCTATGGACGGTGGTGATCACTTAAAATCAGGTGGTGATGGGTATCAATTCGTGACATTAAAAAAATAGACCAATCAATCGAGGATAGTAAAATATAGATACTCTATTTAGCTATAGGATTAAATAAATAATAAGATGCAAATTTATCGCCAAGCATATATAGGCGCTTCCCAGCAGTTGCACTTGACAGCCAGTCCCCCTTCAGATTTAGCGTGTTTACCATCTTTATACCACAACTTCATTAACAATCAAGTGAGAATGTAGTCAAATGCTAAAGCCTTTACGATAATGCGAGAAATGAAACTTGCCTCTTCTCCAATACTTAAATAAGCGTAATATATTCTGTCGAAATGGCTTACTATAATAAAATACGCTTCATAAAGCACATAACCATAATTTTAACATTTTTCTCCCGTCTTAAAATATTCTTTTTATTCTTATAGCGCGGTGTAAGTATAAGGGATGCATCTCTAACTAGAATAATTCGAAGAAAAGTCTGCGTTTTCAACTAATTACGGTCGAATTCGTTTTTGATTAAATGTAATTTTAGAAATGAAGCTCACAAATGAAGAAAAAAATACTAACATGGAAACTTTTTGCCAGATTCCGAATAATACATATATAAAAAAAAACTTGATATAGCTAAAAACGGTGCTCCTCTGTTCCTCGAGTCGCCAGAATTGGCCATAATAATATCTTTATAGTATAGTTATAATTTGGCACCCTCTCTCATTGGTGGCGTATGTATAAAGGATTTCCACATGTTAAAAAAATGGTGGACTGGATCTGACATATTCTGACATATCCGGAGGAGCTGGCCTGTGAAGGGCGTGGCGAAAAGTGACCGTGGGTCATTCTCGTGCGGAGTGTTGGCCCATCCATTCTCATCGAGTGTGATATATAGCTGTGTTCAGTAATATGTTGCTGAATCGATTGATCGAAGTTAAAACGTATTTAATATTTTTTCATTAATAATTACTAATAATAAATACCATATAAAATATTTATTGAAAGTGCAAAACAGTCAACTATTCTTTTTACATAATCAAATGTTATAAAGCACACGCAAAAACCTTTTTCAGAGTTCAACGATTTATTACTAGCCGTGACTAGAAGAAAAATGTAACGTCGCCCTGCACGACCGAAGAAAGACTGGAGTTGAAACAAAAACGTATTCACACTGTCGGTACAAGCGATGACAGGTCCGATCTCGCTCCAGTCAAATATTCAAAATCAAAATCAAAATATCCTTTATTCAATTTAGGCCCTGAGAAGGCGCTTATGAACGTCAAAGCTACTACCGGTTCGGAAAACAGCCCAGTCATCGAGAAGAACTGGCAAGAAACTCGATCTGGTTTATTTTTTCATGTCATATATTTCTATAGTAATATAAATATTCACATTCGTTATTAGTGGATGCACAGAGAGGGGCGTCATTTCCAGACGTCACAATCGTTCACGTATTGATCCACCCTATAATAGCCTTTAGATATTAAAACCCGCTTGACATGGTTCTTGAACTCACTATCAGGCAAATCGGTAATGTGTTTTGGGACTTTATTATAAAACTTAACACTATTACCTAAAAAACTGTTTTTGGATTTAGTGAGCCTGAAGCATGGAATGACCAATTTGTTGCTGTTTCTAGTATTTAAATTATGCTGGTCTTTTACTAGATCCAACATATCTGAATTTTTGCGGACATACATTAAATTATCTAGAATATATTGGGAGGGCAGAGTTAAGATACCGAATTCCTGAAACTTAGTCTTTAATGATTCGCGAGGCCTCATATTATAAATTGCTCGAACTGCTCGTTTTTGTAATAGGAATATGGTGTCCACCTCAGCTGCTGTACCCCACAACAAAATACCATAAGACATTAAGCTGTGGAAGTAAGCGAAGTAGACAATCCTAGCAGTGGCAATATCTGTTAGCTGGCGAATCTTTCTAACTGCGAATGCAGCAGAACTTAGTCTTCCCGCCAATTTTTTTACGTGAGGACCCCATTGTAACTTTGAATCAAGTGTAATACCCAAGAACACAGTATCGTCAACTAAGCCTACTAGATTCCCATCGATCTCGATTCTACTATTAGTAAACCGAACATTAGGCAAGGTAAATCTTATACATTTTGTTTTGTTGGCATTAAGCAATAGATTATTTAACGCAAACCAGTCGGAAATTTTATTTAAAGTATTATTTAGATAACTAAGCTCTGAATCTATTCTTTTTACCTTAAATATAATTGAAGTGTCGTCGGCGAAAAGAACCATGTCAGCACAGTTATCAACCACTAGCGGTAGATCATTTATATATACTAAGAACAAAAATGGCCCTAAAATAGAACCCTGTGGGACGCCAATTTGAGTCAGTGATCCAGCTGACGTAACCCCGTCTACACTAACTTTGTGCCAACGATCTTCTAAATAGGACACTAGAAGGTCGAGAGAAGCTCCACAAACACCATAGTGTTTTAATTTCAAAATAAGGGTACTATGGTCAACGCAGTCAAAAGCCTTAGACAGATCACAAAACACACCAATTGCATCCTGCGATCCCTCCCAAGCTCGAAAAATATGACTTAGTAACGTTGCACCAGCGTCAGTAGTTGATTTTGATTTTGTGAAACCAAACTGTCGACCATCCAGAATCTTTTGCGCTTTAAAATATCCTAATAATTGTTTAAGCATAATCTTCTCGAAAATTTTCTTTTCAACCAATCGGAACTAGAGCGATTCTTTCTTGTTTAAGAATATTTTACCAGACCGGGAACGGACCGAGACCGTGAACAGCATTATAGTGTGAATCGAGCCTATCACAGATATATAATGATGATTGTATTATGCAAAATATCCATCCATCCTCACAATTTTTCTTCTTTGGAATACTAATAACATGAATATTTAAATGTCATGAACTGGCGTGATGATTTAACCAATGCTTTCAATTTGGAAGAGATTAGCGACTTTTTTTTTTACAGTACAATCCTAAAACAATGGCGACTACCGAGTGACACACTATCCATCGCTGGTCGCCACTGTCATGCCGGCCTGCAAAAAGCTGGATATGCACAGGCTGATCCCGAAACGCGACGCACAGTAGCGAATCACTATGACGGGCTTTTTCGCCATATACATGGTGGTTACGACCCAGTCAGGCTGTAAAACCCTACCAGCCCGCTTTCGCCATTGCCTCGTTCGTTATTCAGCAGGGTGCACCACATGCAGGTGAGGTTGGCGTGGGTGTTTCAATTCTTATGATGTTATTCGACACCCCTTACACCCCCAACGACGACGACTGGGCTAATACTGACTACATTATTTATTCAATGTGATTATTATTTTACTTTGCTAGAATTCCACCTGGAATAAAAAGCAACGGCATAAATACAGATACCTATTCACAATTAATTCTCGTAAAGTAGAATTCTTTTCAAGGGAATTAATTATGAAAGTGCGTTAATGGTTATTACAGTTGTATGGTAGATAATTTTTTTCGGTTTCATTCCAGTAACATGCCATTCGCTTGCGTGTAATTCACTTAATTAACGAAATTGGACACGTACTGGTCCAACCTTGACAATAATATTTCTTACAGTTGCGCGCGGATTGTTGTTAATTGAATTAGTATATTATGATACAATCTTTTAGTATGTCAATTACCACCCGTAGAATTAATGACAAACAGTTTCCATGTAAGCTTTATTGTAAACTAGCTGTACCCGCGACTTCGTCTGCGTGGAACCTATGTACAAAACATTAATAAAGTCATCTGAATGTATTAAGTCCATTTACTTATCTAGTATTCTCTCGTACTTACGCCGCGACGCCATTAAAATAACAATAACTTTTGATAGAGTGGACCGATTTTAATAAAATGAAGACTAAATGTTACTTAAAGGTATGCTTTATGATTTAATTTTATCCTTAATGCAGTACTTTAACAGTAACGCGTATCCAAACAAACAGACAGACAGACTGACATTTTAAAACATGATTGAAATGTATTTTATTACTTATTCCTATACACATGTAACATTTTTTTTTTCCACAAAAATCTGAAAATTGCAGACACGTTCGATTTACGTTTTTATTATATTTTGTATAGAGGATATTATTATTTTAGATTTAAAAATCACCCCTAGAGATTTTTCCGTTTTTAGATAGAAACTATTTTATGTAAAATATGAGAGATTTGGCCAACAAAATAATACAAAATCAGTCGTATTCAGTTCATTTCAAATATAATTTGGTCTTAGAACGGACTACAGTTGGTAAGCGTGACCTATTGTTATGAAACTTTTTAAGTATTAAAATTAGGAATAAGTTAAAAATATTAGGGTTAAAAAAAAGTTAACAGTAACTCCAACGTTAATAATATCAGTCATAGTATTAAGAATATTTACCACGAAGATGGATCTATCCTCTCGACAGTATAAAATTTCAATCAAATCTCAAGTCGATTGAAAGAAAATCATTCTCCTTTTATTTTTTAATATAGCTACTACTGGATGTAAGTCATTCAAAATCAAAATCAAAAACACTTTATTCAATTTAGGCCCTAAAAATGCACTCATGAACGAAATGGGAAGGAACATATTTTTCCGCGTTATTATAAAGTTGTTAATAAATTTATAAACATCAAAAAATATAGATTTGTCATTATGGCGACATGTCCAGTTGTATAATAAAGTATTTAACATATTAATGTATTGTTATTTTTTTGTGGTAGTGAAAGCTTTGAGCTACCTTTTACGCCATTAATCTAATACAGAAGTATTTATATTTTTTTAAACTTAATATGTAATTTATGTATGAGACGTTTACCTATACCCACACATATATCCATTTTTAAGCGTATTTTATGCAGATTTTTTTTTTTTTATGTCATAGATGGCAAACGAACAGGTTGGTCACCTGATGTTAAGTGTTCACCACCGTCCATGGACACTAACAACACAGAGGAGTCGCAAGTGCGTTGCCACCCTTTGGGGGGAAGGGTTAGGGGAGGTAGAGGGAGAGGAGAGAGGAAAGGGGTGGGGAGGTGGGCGTCCGGTGCTCTCACTGACCGAACGAAAGCAACAATGCAAGCACTGTTACTTCACGTCGGTTTTCTATGGGAGGGTGGTACTCCCCCGGAGGAGCCGACCCATTCGTGCTGAAACCAGTAATAGTTTCAGCGTGGCTCTACCACCATCAAACGTTCTTTTGCTTTTTCAAACTTCATTACTCATGCGATACAACTACAGTAGCGCCCACTACATTCCAATTACGTAACCCGTTTTCCTCCATATTGATATGTATATCCAGCTTAAATTTTCCTATAAATCGTTATATAACGTTGAAATAAGTCAATACACCGGTGGATTTAATTAAAAACGGGGCATGATTAAGCGGGTAAAGGGTTTTTAAGCCAATTAAACTTTCCTCGTGAAGTTTTTGGACCGAACCGCCCTCGGAATATATACACAATTTACCTTGATCTCTGTATAGGCCTATTGGCATATTAAACAGAGCTTTAAATAATTGAGTTTTGATTATTTAACAGTAGCTGCTACACGCCTCGACGTCACACGACTCTACTAAGGACGAAAGTGAAACCAAATCTTTGCTTTACAATACGATTGTGTAATGAACTCAAGTGGCGATTAAGCGTGTATCCGTCATTTGACATAGGTAATGAAGACTTATAAATCGATGAACGCCGGCTGCACACACGAAAAAGCATGACTCATTGTCACGTTCCTCCTGAACCGAGTGTGCAAGCATTTTTACATTTTTTATAGGTTTTACAGGTGGTAGAGCCACGCTGGAGCTATTACTGGTTTCAGCATGAATGGGTTGACTCGCCCTTGGTAATACTACTCTCTCATAGAAAGCCGACGTGAAGTAACAGTGCTTGTATTGTTAAGTTTCGTTCGGTCAGTGACAGCGCTGGAGCCCACCTCCCCTCCTCTCTCCTCTTCTCTTCCCCCTCCTACCCCTTCCCCAGCAATCCACATGGGTCTCCCCTGGTGTTGTTAGTGTCTATGGACATGGTGGTGAACACATAACATCAGGTAACCCACTTGTTCGTTTGCCTCCTATGACATAAAAAAAAACGATAAAGAGGCGCGATGGGACTAAGCATTCGGCTCGTGACGCACCTATCTCTCTTCCACTCCATCGGCCGATGCGTCCGAATCGTTATTACGTAAAATTGTCGTCCACAAACCGACTTTGCAGACAACCAATTTTGAAAAAATACTTTATAGTTTTTAGCCTTTGATCACAATATCACCTAATGTTAAACAAGGGTATAGTCTAAGACGTAGTTAAAGATGGTAAACATGCCTAACCTGGAGGGGACTGGCTCTAAAGAGCAGCTGTCGGAACACACCAACTGGTACTAGAGATTTTCATTTTGAGGGTGGTAGCTAGCCAGGCGGACTTAGTAAATATCTGTTTTTAGTAATATCGTGATTTTTCTACCTATATAGATAAAAGTAAAAAGATAATAGTATCCCTATCCAAATAAAATAATTGATGCAAATTGTTAGTTTTTTTTAGTATACAGAATAAACTATAAGGATATATATACAAGAATTGTTTTTTTTTTTGTTTTTTTTTTGCGCTCACCAAACTATTCCTCTGACATGATGATCAGAAACTTTATATAGGTATTTTTAATTTTATCAGGTTTCTTTGTTTTTTTCTCCTTTTATGGACTTTTTGCTTCATCAATTTCTTATGTTGTATCTACTTCCTTAAAGTGTTTAGTCCTTTCTAGTTGTTTTTAATGTTATCTTCTTCATTATTTGTAATATTCATTTTGTATATATTGTCAACTTTTTTATTTGTTTATTTAATATTATATCCTTGTTAATCACTATTCATTATGTTATGTTTACTTTTTTTCAGTTATGATTTTAAGCTTAAAAAATTAAAGATCAAATTAATTAGAATGAACTAAAAACATTGTTATTAACTAGGTTTTGCTCGGGTTTATCGAGATTGAACCTATTTGTCGGGAATAGTATTTTATTTTTTTATTAGCGATCTCGTCGGACATTACCCCGCCCCGATATTAAAAATACATTGTCACATGATATACCCAAACCTTTATTATTAACCGGTGAAAACCGCTTGAAAATCTGTTCAGTAGTTTGTGAGTTAATGAAATCACATAATAATCGGTTGAGCAGTTAACACCTGAAAGCGTAAAAAACAATCAAATTCACATTTCCATTTATTTTTTAATACAAAATTTTTCATACAAAACGGCAATTTCATAGGTAAAGACCCATTAATATTAGTTAAAATTTATACCATACCACACTGGAGTACTATATAAAGAGAATTTGGAATTAAATTATTTATTACTCAACATCATAACCGTATTTCCCAATGGTTCTCCGTCCTTGTGCTACTTTTGGCCAGGTGTTCAAATATGTATCAAAACAGTCTCGCCGCGCTTCAGATATATAGTTACCGGTCTGTTCATATAACTGCTATTTACTGGCGTTTAATGCAATAAAATAATTAACTCTCATCTAATACGAAAAGTTATGGCAGAAAATAGGTGTGCAAATGGCGTTTGAATTGTTGAATTCGATATTAAAATTTTTGTCTAAACTACACACATCAAAAAAGTCTAAGCAACATGCGTGATATTACAAATTTTACCATTTATATTAATTTTTCTAAGTATTTACTCAAAGTGCGTAGGTAAGTAAACTTTATTGTTTTTGATGTTTTGTTTTTTCATAAAATTCAAATGACTGCGAATTTGTTTGAATTTAAGTGCGTGTTACACCATACGTATAATTAGCCAGTCAGTCAGGAACACCAATAAACACTCTGAAGGTACTGTAACTATTTATCCGGGCAGAGCTTCGCCTTACAATAACTTCCACATAGGAGTGCGTGCAGATCTTTTCTTTTTTTTTTTTCTCGAACTGTCTATGCTATTGACCTGGCAAGGTCTTAACAGCTTCACCGGACTACTAAGGCGAGCGCTTAAGGCACTCAGCCGATTTTTGTTTTGGCAACCAGCTCAAGGGTGCACGGCACACCTCGGCTTGGCTGTTGCCTGTTCATGCAATTCGCGACCTATCAAAGCTAACCTAATTTAAAGCTAAACTATTCATACCAATAAGAGTTGCTGAAACATATATGTGTACCAAGCATACATATCTCAACAACTCCTATGTGTATTTTGTATCGGAAAAGATTCTAAACTATTACAGTTCGATACCGGAAAAAAAGAAAAACCCATCCACTTTATGTGTAAGCGTGTGAGCGTGCACGTGTGTGGAGGTGATGTGTGTAATGTTGTTGCAGTGATGTATGGGTGTGTCACTGTATCGCGCGAGCAGCACACTCAAGGGCTCCCTACCGAGGGAACGAACCTAGGCTTGAGCCGCTGCCGAGGGGGCCTACTCTGGTGTGCGGGAGCGAAATTTACCCCCAGACCACGGCGGCGTGATCTGTGGTTACGCGGGCGTGGGCGTGAACACGCTCTGTTTTGAGAGACAGGCTGGTACTGATCGTTCGCTGACGTTATTTTATCGGGAGGATCGGTGAAAATGTTTCGCGGACGTCTTTTGTATCGCGCGGCGTTCGGTACGGTTTCGTAATCCGTGGCGGATACCACTAAACTGACCGAACGAAACGCAACAATGCAAGCACTGTTACTTCACGTCGGTTTTCTATGAGAGGGTGGTACTACCTCAGACGAGCCGACCCATTCATGCTAAAACCAATAATAGATTCTGCGTGGCTCTACCACTCCTAATACATAGTTCAATATTAAACATAAGATCGATATAGCATTGTTTATACACGATAAGAGAATAACAACTTTATTATCATGTATATGCTTGTGTAATTTACTAGTGTCTTGAAACACTTCATACGGATTTAGATATTAAAATAACAAAACAGTTGGGTATGATTAAAAATGACTCTATTTTCAACATCATTAACTTTTTTCTAGTTATTTACTTAACAAACAACAACAGTCCACAAAAACAAATAAAAAACAGGGTGTGTCATAAAGACACACGATAGAAGTGAAAGTTTTGTATTACGGGTAAATATTTAAAAATTGTGCTCAGTGATCGTCACACCGCCTAAAAGTTACTACACACAACCCCGGACAGCGAAAAAAAAAGAAAGCGAGAAGAGTGTGTCTCACTTTTCTCCAATATCAGAAGTCAAACGAGACACTGCTTCTACTCTACCCGACACATTGTTTACCGCCACCACTTTTCTCCACTCAAAAAGGTTACAGATTAAAAATGTCAAAGGCCTTTTATAAAATTTTTCACTTTAAAATCAAATTATATACTACTAGGTACTAGGGTTTAAATTAATGTAGTCATTAATACCGAGTCTTTTTTTTAACTTTATTTTTGGCAACCAAAGATTATTACTGCCATTGTCGAGTAATTAATAGTATTACAAGTTCTTCTTCCATTCCATTTTTGGCAACCAGTCTTCTAGTAGACTATTACTGCCATTGTCAAGTGAGTATCGATATTACAAGTTTCTTGATATAATTTAAATGAACTAACAAGATAGCGGCCATCTTGTTAGAACTTTCCAGGGAGTTTTTGTGTCATCTCTGAATTCATGGTCCATGGTATTATTTTCGATTCACTTCACTTATGCACAATAAACAAACTATATTACATAAAACAGCACCAATTTGACACAATATAGAATCAAGTAACACGAAACCATGAATAAAAAATAAAATCCATTACATGACAGACCATGGTGTGTGGGGTGGTAGGGTTTTAAAGCCCGACTGGGTCGCAACCACCATGCCTGTAGCGAAAAAGCCCGTAACAGTGATTCGTTCTGCGCGTCGCGTTTCGGGATCAACTCATGCATATCCAGTAATGAATGACTTACGCCGTGGCTCGAGTACCGGTGAGATGATTAACACTGGTCACCTCTGGACACGGACGGACGTTGTTCGCTCACGCACGCCGGCATGACAGCGGCGACCGGCGAGGGATAACGCAACTCTCGGTAGTCGCGATTGTTTTTGGATTGTACTGTGCTCACCGTCAGGCACAGTGCACTCACTGTACTGTGCTAGAATAAAAAAAAAGACCAAAATCTCGCCAAAAACTCCAGCTTAGTAGTTGGTGTGTTTGAACGCTGCAACGATCGTCTTAGGTTCGAATCCTTGCGAATGTACAGCAGCTATCATAAAGCTTATCTTTGAGAATAACTTAGTCTTTGTTTCATTAAAATCCGTCCATTCTATCAAAAGTTATTGTAATTTTTGTGACGACGCGGCGTAAGTACGAGAGAAAGTAGATAAATAAATGGACTTAATCCGTGTTATTACAAAAAAGTTAAATACGTATTAAATACTTGCTTTAAAAAGGTTTCGTAATAAATGAACCGCGCTCGTCCGAGGCAAGTTCGCGTGATCCTTTTTCGCAAGTCTAAGCTTTTTCTTTTTTTATTACATCGGGAATTTCCTACCCTAGCCGGGCAGCTGAGGGTGGGGTATCCGACTTGCACGGACTAAAACCCCATGGTGCCTTCAATTACCTATAGGCCGGGTAGCAGGAGCTGCCGAACTGGCACTACGTCTACTCCCCAGCAGGTGTCGGCCCCTCAGCAGGGGCCTCGTCGCGGTCGAGGGGTCAAAATCGTAGATCCCTCAGAGGAGGGCGAGAGTTGTCCTCCCCGACGATCGTGGGTGGCACATCGGCACTATGCGCCTCAACCACACGGGCCTGTGCAGATATTCTGCCAGGGCGATCGATGTGCCCGTGTCCATCGCCCGCAGTCCCTTTCTACGGCGGCCTCAGGTCATTGCTGATCCTGCTCGCAAGTCTAACCTTATTTTTTTTTTAACGTGGAGAGAAAATCCATCATGGACTATCAGGCCCCCGGGGGAGGGCCTGAGCTGAGTCGACCGCCACCTGCGTGTTATGACGCAGCTGCCGCTGCCTTTCGGCGACTTTAACCGACTAAAACTCCACGACAACCTACGCCACACTATTGGGGGTGTCACGGGGTGCGTGAGCAGGCTCCGCAACACCCTCCGGCGGCAGGCGTTTCCCACGCCACACCCGACTGAGGCAGCCTGGTTGCAAGTATGTACCGGTCTTGCCGAGTGGTTGTACTCTTTTTACGGCCTGGATGCTGTTCAGCGGGTTCTCCTGTATTATTGTAGCGCTGCCAAAGACGACAAATAACACTTCTATGAATGCCAAAATGTCGAGATACCTGAGATTGATTACTTCCCGCTTTTCGCCGAGCTGTATTTGAACGCGCATTGTCATGCATTAACCTAAAATCGGAGCCAAAGGTTTGTGCAAATGGGTAGACATAAGGTCTGAGAATATCCTCAATGTAATTTTCAGCATGTTTCCATTTACAAAAACGAGCTCAGTTCGCCTGTTCTTCATAATACCCACCCACAACATAACTGTTGTTATAACATAACATAACTTCCTGAACGCACCTGAGCCTTTCAGTATTTCCGGGCCGACGATACACTCGCACCCTTCTTGTATCAGACTTAAATCCGAATCGCGACTCATCGGAAAACATATTATAATTTTATCCCATTGTTCCTGGGTCCATGTTATGCGTTCTTTACACCATTCATATCGACGAGCGCGATTCCCGTGACTTATCGGTGGGCACCTGATTGGGCGTCGAGCTCGTAGGCCGTACTCATGCAGTCGATTTCGCACAGTTTGAGGACTTACATCAACACCACTTGAAATTTGTAGCCTCAAACTTATTCTCTCGAGCAGTTAACATCGGCTGGCGTCTTACAGTCAGTTGTATGTACCGGTCTTGCCGAGTGGTTGTACTCCTTTTACGGCCTGGACGCTGTTCAGCGGGTTCTCCTGTATTATTGTAGCGCTGCCAAAGACGACAAATAACAATCAGCTGTTGGGTTATTGTCGCTCCGTCCAAGTCCTTCAAAACACTTCTCTGGAGCATGTCCCATGCGTGCTCGATGGGGTTGAGATCTGGCGATTGTGCAGGCCAGGGCAATTCCCGGATGTTCTCCGTTGCAAAGTATTCACTGGTTCGCCGAGCTGTATTTGAACGCGCATTGTCATGCATTAACCTAAAATTGGAGCCAAAGGTTTGTGCAAATGGGTAGACATAAGGTCTGAGAATATCCTCAATGTAATTTTCAGCATTCATGTTTCCATTTACAAAAACGAGCTCAGTTCGCCTGTTCTTCATAATACCCGCCCATAATATAACTGTTGAGCCGCTGTATTCTCATTAATTCAATGAATAATCGTTGCCGACAAGTTCTGAATAGCAGAGGAGACCATACTTTGTATTAAATTGTTCTATTCTTTCACAATAAATACATTTTCTTTAGAAATTTCATTTTGTAAGAAAAAAGTTTAGTTTCGTATGTATCTTAGTTTCTACAGTATATTCTAATAATGTTCATTTCTGTTATTAAAAGAACTTATAAAGACAACAGGTGTTATTTTTACATCATAGAACCCTAAAGATATTATGTATGTATGTTATGTACATGTCGGCACCTACCCACGTTCATCGCGTGATTCGGTCACGCGTCTCTCCCTACTACTCGACTTGTTTTGATATAAAAGGAGCGGAGCGACCGCTGTTAAGTCTCGGCTGAGTGCCTTAAGCGTTCGCCTTAGTAGTCCGGTGAAGCTGTTAAGACCTTGCTAGGTCAATAGCGTAGTCAGTTCGAGAAAAAAAAAAAGCTGTAACACAGTGGCTCTGGCGTCGTGCAGTACACACGTACTGTGCGAGTCGCTTATCTTAGACACTGAATAATTAATTTGTGCAAACGAATTAGTTATTATTTGTAACTAATTAATTGGTTATCTACTGTACCAAATAGTCTGAATTGATTATTATTTGGTGTTGAGTCACAATATTATTATGACGGGGTGATAGTCTGAATTAATAGTTCTTAATTATTATTTTATATTGAAATGTGATGAGATTATTATGGGTGGCTTAAGGGAGTTCATTCTGACGATATTATTATGATGGGGTGGTTTAGTTCTCATTTATATCATTTTTGTGATGGATCATGGCGAGAGAGTTCTCTGGCGCCACTCGCCGCCACTACCCACACCAGTGCTCGCCGACATGCACGTGCGTGGAGGTGATATCTGTAATGTTGTTGCAGTAATGTAAGATTTTATGTCACTGTATCGCGCGGACACAGTACTCAAGGGCTTGAAACAGAGAGAACGGACCTAGGCTTCAGCCGCTGCTGAGGGGGACCTAGTCTGGTGTGCGGGTGCGAAATTTTCCCTCAGACCAAGGCGACGTTATCTGTGGTTACGTCAGCGTGGCTCTGTTTGGCTTCGTGTGTCTGTTTGGAGAGGCAGGCTGGTGCTGATCGTTCGCTGCCTTTATATCATCGGGAGGATCGGTAAGCATATGTAGCGGACGTATTTTGTGGCGCGCAGCGTTAGGTATACTTTATAGCTTTCATGCTTTTAATTTTGTACAAATCGATACATAAATTCAAATATCAATTTGCATACTTTTTTATAGACATTTGGTTATATATATGTATGTAACTATGATATGTATATATGTAGCTATATTTGTAACAGTGTATAATTGTCTCAGTGGTGCGTTTAACATTATATTACTTCTTTTGTGACTGTAGTGCCATTTTAGGTTAATAATCTACGTTACACGAAACATTTGGTAATTTAATTTAAAACGTGTATTTGTCACACTTGACATTGGCGAAATTGCCTACTAAAGCAGATACCATTAAAAAAATACAGCTGACAGAATATATCGATTATTCGGTTCTATAATATTAGTCTCGTCAAATAGAGAACTTTCAATAAACTAATTTAAAACATCGATACCCAGTTAAACAAGTTCGAACTAAACATTAAATTTAAACGAGACTAAATCGTGTCTCGGTTAAAGTTTTCTTAGAAACAAAATGAACAATTTCGATTAGGCAAGGCATAAACTTTTATTGAAAGGATTTGTGAAGGAACATATTGTCCCAAAATTGGTATACCTACACACAGTGCCGTATACAAAAATATATCTATTGGTTGGTTGTTTGTTGTTTGGTTGAACGCGCTAATCTCAGGAACTACAGGTCCGATTTGAAAAATTCTTACAGGATTAGATAGCTCATTTATCGAGGACGGCTATAGGCTATATATCATCACGCCTAAACCAATAATAGCGGAGCACCAATGAAGAATGTTTCAAAATCGGGCTGGTTTTTTTCCTTTTGGCTGCATATTAACGTTAGTATTATATACGTTGCCATGGTAACGTGGTAACTTTCTATCGCAAACATTTTAAATGTTTATTTTGTGTTTCTATTCAAAATGTTTGTTCTACGTTTGTTTTGTTTCCAATTTTTTATTTGTAATCTATTACGTATTATACAAATAAAGCGTGTGTATGTGAAATTAAAATAACAACTTTTTGGTGAATGGATATGCGTAATAATAACAAAATTTTTTTTTAATAATCTTGTCGGTATTTTATATTATTATATTTCGTGTTTGTTTGTTTGTTCCGGGTTATGTCCGAAATGGCTGGACTTATGTTAACAGGAATTTTACTGACAGATATTCGTAATTATAGCGGTTGACATATTCTATTTTATTTGTTGAACTGTTACCCGTGCATTCGTCCATGTGAAATTCATCAAAAATATGTTGTTTATTGTAAAAAACCCTGTGAGACGTGTGCTTTACTGGACTTCAAGAATACATATACATAATTGAAAGTCATATGTTTGTATGTAATTTAAATTATTTTATCTTTTTGGTCAATTTGACAATTTTCAATGTTGTATTATTTAATAAAAATGGTTTCAAGTTATCGGACGTAACGAAGAACGAGGTAATAGTGCAGGTGAGTCGTGTGTCTCGGCGCACACTGGTAGGCCATCCGACGTGAACCAAACACTATCAACAAGGGCCGAACTGTAAATGTCTATACAAGCGAAGTACCCATAACACACGATTGTGTTACGGTTTATAGGGATTTCACTAACTAACCCGGCCGCGCGTTGCCGTGGATCACTTATCACATATCAAATTAAATTAAATTTAAATAAAATATGATAAAGTATTTACGTGACACCGTCTATGAGATACCCATAATAGTCAGTCCTACAGTTTTCTGTCAATAAACTAATTTAAAGCGCCATCTGTTCGCGATTGATAAAACTTACGATTAATAACAATAATCAACATTGACAACCATTTAAATTGTAATTAAAAATATATTGAGGACATTAATTGCAATATAAATTATCCTATATCTCAAGCTGGACCAAATTATACATATACTGGATATTTAGATTTAAGCTGACTATCTCAAACAGAGAAGAAAAAACAAGTTACAAATGAAAATGATTTCGTTTTATACACTTTTTTTGTGAAGCCAGGTTGAATATCTAACAAATTCTATGATGCCGTCCATTACGCTCTCCCGTGGCTCGTAATATAATTATTATTTCTTCCCTTTTAGCAGTTTGCCCCTTTCAGAGGCTCTCATTACGTCACGGGCTCCTCTTTGCTTTTAGTGAGACAGACCCTCTTCGAAAACAAAGGCGTTTTGAATGAGCTCCATTTGATTTTCAGTATTAATTTACTTCTGTTTACAATACTTTCATGCCTAATTCTAAATTCCGTTATTAGATTTCTATTATAATAAAATTTAAATAAAATTTGATTTATAATATCTTTCATTTATGTCAGACGGTTTCCAGTTAATTTCGTAATTAAATTTGATCTTATTATGAGCTCTGCAAAACAAATAGGTAATGGTGTTATGTATTATAATTGGTTAGGGTTCAACATGAATTTCAAATAGGTATTTTTAATTGGATTTATAATTTTTATTTTTTATGTCATAGATGGCAAACGAACAGATCATCTGATGTTAAGTGATCAACACCGTCCATGGACACTAACAACACCAGAGGAGTCGCAAGTGCGTTGCCACTCTTTGGGGGAAAGTGTTAGGGGAGGGAAAGGGAGAGGAGAGAGGAAAGGGGTGGGGAGGTGGCCCCCGGCGCTTTCACTGACCGAACGAAACGCAACCATGCAAGCACTGTTACTTCACGTCGGTTTTCTATGAGAGGGTGGTACTACTCCGGACGAGCCGACCCATTCGTGCTGAAACCAGTAATAGTTTCAGCGTGGCTCTACCACCATTAAATTTATTATTTATGTTATTCGTTTTATTTATTCGATTGAATGGTCGGAAGTGATCATCGCAGAGTGACAGTGGCTTCAGATACCACGTTGAATGACGTAGATTCGAATACTAAAATGACGTCCACTTTTGATTAAGTAAAACCCTTTGACGAAACGATAACAATATCGTATGACATTATCAAAATTCCGCTTAGTTATAATAAATCACCTTAATGGTTAATATCTTTTGCTAAGCACTCATAGGTGAGTATGTCCCTTTGCATTCTATACCTATAACCGTTATAGAAGATACTTTCATTATTACCACAAATTAAACATCACAAGTTTCAGGATCCTTCTAAAAATACCACAATTGATCGATTTTACTGTTGCTTTCAGGCATCTAGTTAGACATTTAACAAATATAATAAACTAACTGATAGTTGCGACTTCGCCTGCGTCGTATAATATCTTAATTGTTTTCTTATATCTTAATGGAATTATGGCAGCGTTTCGATAAAAATTCCCAAGCGGCTTGACGTTCCCCGTCATTTCCAACAATTATCGTTATATTTTACACAAACCATTGATACTCATGAAAGTAACCCATGGCTTAGATATCCGCTGTTACAATGATTCAGTTCAACCTGATGTAGCAATTAGATTTGGTACAGTTGATGATGAATTTTGAACAAAAATGAATTATTTTCAAAAGTTATTGGTAGTATTAAAAATATCTTTGTTTTAGATTCTATTGTGTATCCATTACTTTCCAAGCAATGTTACTGGGCATATACATATTTCTCATAATGTACAGACTTCATTTAATTCATTATCACTCAGAAATGCCACCACTCACGGTGTCGTGTAAAATTAATTGAAGAATTGTATCTTGAGTTGAGTGAGTTATTTTTGTAAAGTTATATTTACTTAAAATTTGAGAGTTTTACCACCTTTTGTAACCGCCTGTTTTTTGTTTCAAATTTATAATTATTATATCATTTTGACATAGATTTTTTTCATGTTTATATAATTTTTTTTAAAAGTGGCGAATAACTGAGTAGCCATGATGAAAACCTTTGGTTATACAAGTAAGTTGACAAAAGAACCCTAATAAAGTTCAAACTTTAAAAAATCAATGAACTATGGTCGAATGTCGACCACTGGGCGCCCACTAGTAGTTTTTTAATCAGTGTTTCGGGCACTCAAACAAATGTTTATTTAAAACAATAGTATTACACAATTGCAAGGTACCATGCTTTAAATAAATGTGCGACTCATATTCCATAGAAATAAGATATGTATATATTAGGAAGTGCCAAAAAAAGACGATTTTCTTTTGCTCTCAGTCCAAAATATCTCAACAGATGTCCCAACAAATACCTCCTGTTAAAAGCGGAGCTGAAAATTCCAATTCTAAGAGATTCTCCATGGTACTTAAAGTTTTTTCATATAAATAACATGGGAAACATGGTTTTTATTACTTTTTTGTCCTGAAAACTGTGATAATTTTTTTAAACGAATGAATGTACCTTTTTATTATTAAATTTGGTCTTTTAAAAGACTTTATCTACTGGTGACAACCGCATGAAAATCGGTTCACTAGTTTTTGAGTTAATTGCGAACAGACATACAGACGTAGCAGAGGACTTTGTTTTATAATATGTAATAATACTAGGCTGTTAAATCGATCTTCATCAATTAACACCAGTTTTATATAGTTAATATATAAAACTGCCAATAAATTGCCCATCCCATATATAAATATGCCAGCTTTGTTGGGCATAATAAAACCCAAAAGGACTTCTTCTTCTTCTTCAAAAGGACTAATCAATAAAAAAATAATAGTCTAGAATCTTCTATGAAAACTTATTCATTGTATGGCCATAGCCCTATGCCCATACGTTCAGTGCTTTAGGCCTGATTGATCCTCAAGGAACTGTATTTTCATTACAGGTATATAGATAGAAGAGACATATAGATGAAATAAAATTGTTTCCAACGTTCTGCCTACAGTCCCAAACCACGTAGCCTCACGTTTTCAATTAATTTTTATTAATAAACGCGATGTATTTCTCTTGGGGGATGTCGCCTGTTATATAAATAATAGAATGTACATCAACCTTGACGCGTATCTTTTAAATATTTTACTTGGCAGGTATTTATAAGTTTTACAGCTCTGGGTTAAACTTGATCTAGGCCAGTATTTTACCTAGCGATAATAAAGTTTTCATAACATTCTTTAGGGAAATAATTATCATAAGGCTCACCGTATTACATTGACTCTTTTATTGTATACTGGCTGTTCCTGCGTCCACGAAGAATAGTTACGCAGCGAAAGCTCTCAAAAGGAAAAAAAAAAACGATTTTGAAACATTATTCATCGGTGTTCCACTCCTATTGGTCTTAGCGTAATTATATATTACTAGTGAGCACCCAGTGGTCGACATTCGACCATAGTTCATTGATTATTTAAAGGGTTTATTATATTTAAAGGGATAAATATTATAATAATAGTTGTATGTTATAATATCATTGTTGAATGTAGAATGAAAAAGGGTAATTGGAACGTAAGAGTAATAAAATACATACAGTCGAGCATAGCAACCTCCTTCGCAACCTTTTTTGAAGTCCATTATTGACGGATGTCAAAATGTCTTTTTTATTTACATGTGTGTATATGATGTGTAAAATTGAAGCAGTAGTGTGAGTAACGTTTATTTTAATTAATTTAATGCACTTCTAATGCATTTTATATAAAATAAATAGCTTTCTGCACTTCTCCTCCATATAAACTTTAACTATGCTAAATTACACGTTCATCCGTTCGCCCAATTCCGTAAAAAAAGGATACAAAGTTTAGGCTTCACGTATTAATATATATGATGATGATATATATAGCCTTCCTCGATAAATGAGCTTTCTAACACTGAATGATTTATTCAAATTGTACCAGTAGTTCCTAAGATTAATGCATTCAACCAAACAAATAAACCCTCCAACTTTATAATATTAGTATAGATAACAACGGGAACTCGCATCGCAATCCGTCAGTGCCGACCGGCACCATCAAACAGAGCACAGTACCTGTGAGTTGTTTGCCTATTTTCGCTGACTTTTGTTATCACCCACCTCCGGTGCCGCTGCATCACATTCAAGAGATGAGACTACAACACGACCGGAACATTGATATTAGCGCCACCATATTATAAATATACATTGACCCTAGCGCAAACATATTAGAGATACACATTGATACTAGCGTACACATAATTCCGCTAAATAATTTAAGTAACACAAAAATAATAAAGTATGAACAAATTAATGTTATTTAAGCTATAAAATAATTTTATATAATTATCCCTATTTATGTATCTCTAATGTGTTTGCTAATCTGTTTCGACATGTAGATCAGCGACATCTTGCCTTTCTAGGCCGAACTATGAAGTCAAAGAATATACTATTTATTCATAATGATCAAAGTAATGATTCAATTCTATATAATGATATAACAATAATAATTCTTATTTATGTATCGTTAATATGGTGGCGCTAATGTCAATGTGGCTTTAATATGGCGGCGCTAGTATCAATGTGTATCTCACAGTAATCGCTTTGACTTACATAGATCGGCCTTTAAAAGGCAAGATGTCGGTGATATCTACTCATTATGTACAAAGTATTGTAAGGCGAAACTCTGCCCAAATAAATAGTGACAGTATCTACGAAGTATTTATTGCCATTCCTGACTGCATCGACTTTATACGTGATTAATGTAACACTTTTAAATTTCGCCATATAGTCCCAAAGGTTAACTTCCTGTCGCTTGGCATCAACCACATGTTGTTGATTTTGGTATCTCGTAAGATTGGCATCAACCACATGTTGTTGATTTCGTTATCCGACAGTGTTTTCAAATAAGTTAGGTAAATTTAATCTTTATAAAGTAAAATTACACATAAAAGAGGATGCAAAACCAGTTTTTTGTAAGGCGAGACCTATAGCATACGCGTTAAAAGATAAGATTGACGCGGAAATTAACCGTTTGTTAAACGAGGGTATTCTCATACCTCTCGAGTTTTCGGAATATGCCTCGCCAATAGTACCGGTATTAAAACGTAATGGTGATATTAGACTTTGTGCTGATTATTCGGTTACAGTAAACAAAAGTCTAAAAGTTGACAAATATCCGTTACCAACAGCGCAAGAATTATTTACTAAGTTGCATGGTGGTAAACAGTTCAGCAAGTTAGACCTTTCACAAGCTTACGCTCAGTTTGAATTGGATGAAGCGTCGCAACATTATACGTGTATTAATACTCATCGCGGTCTTTTTAAGTACACTCGTCTGGCATTCGGCCTCGCGAGTGCACCAGCTATTTTCCAGAGGGCAATGGAATGCGTTTTTTCGGGTATGGATGGAGTCCTGTGTATGTTAGACGATATTCTTGTGACGGGGGTCGATACATCCCAGCATTTAGAAAGACTAAATTCAGTATTAAAAAAATTACAAGAGGTTGGTTTGACGCTACAGAAAGAGAAGTGTGATTTTTTTAAAGATGAGGTGGAATATTTAGGCTACAAAATTGATAGGCACGGGTTAAAAAAATCATCGAAGAAAATTGAGGCAATCGCTAATGCTCCAGTTCCTACTAATGTCGGTACGTTACAATCTTTTCTGGGATTAGTTAATTATTACAGGAGTTTTGTTCCGAGAGCATCCACTATCCTCAGTCCGTTATACAATTTATTACAAAAAGGTAATAAATGGGTATGGACTGACGAACACAAAACTGCTTTTGAAACAATTAAAAGGTATTTAACTTCAGAACAGACCCTGGCGCACTTTAACCCAAGTGCTACTGTTATTTTAACGGTAGACGCGTCCCCTACCGGACTCGGTGCTATATTATCACAAATTGATGAAGGGGGGATTGAGCGACCGGTATCATTTGCTTCTCGTACTTTGAATAAAGCTGAAAAGCGATACGCGCAGATTCAAAAAGAAGCCACGGCGATTATATTTGGAATTAGACGATTTCACCAATATTTATATGGCAGGTCAACACCCTTTATACTTCGCACAGACCATAAACCTCTATTATCAATATTTGGTTCGCATCGTGGCATTCCAGAAGTGTCGGCAAATCGTCTACAAAGATACGCGATGTTTTTAAGTGCATATAATTATAATATAGAATACGTACGCAGCGCCGATAATAGTGCTGATTATTTATCTCGGTCTGACATAACGGAGTGCGAGTCGTCGCGGCCGCAGTCGCTTAGTAGCGTTCGGCGAGCCGAGGCAGCGGACGAGAGCGCGGAGAATGATTTAATGGACGATCGGGCGTCATACGTTAATTTTGTTATTGACAATACTTTTCCGATTACACGTATCATGCTTCGCGAAGAAACAAAAAAAGATAAATTACTACAAAAAATAATATTTTATATTTTAAATGGGTGGCCACCGAAAATAACACATACTGAATTAAAACCGTATTTTTATTGCAGGCTAGAATTATCATATGAAAGTGGATGTGTTATGCGCGGTCATAAAATCGTGATTCCTCAAAGTTTAAGACACACAATTTTATCTGAACTACATAAATCACATTTAGGAATAGTAAAAACAAAGGCAGAAGCAAGAGGAAGGTTTTGGTTTCCTAATCTAGATCAAACAATTGAGAAAAATATAGCTAATTGTAAAGTGTGTACACAATTACGGGCCTCGCCCGGCCGGGCTCCGCTCGCAGTATGGCCATATCCTCCACATGCTTTCTATAGAATACACATTGATTTTTTGGGTCCTATAAACGGTTGTACTTATTTTATAATAGTAGATGCGTATTCAAAATGGGTTGAATCGTATAAAATGACTTCGGTTTCAACTTCGCTAGTTATATTAAAATTACAAGAATTCATAGCGAGATTCGGCTTACCGCATACCATAGTGAGCGATAATGGCACGGCTTTTACGTCTCAAGATTTTAAATTATTTTGTCGAGTAAATGCTATTGATCACATAACGTCACCTGCTTATCACCCTTCGAGCAATGGTCAAGCAGAAAGTTTTGTTAAAATTATTAAAAAAGGAATTAAATCTAGTTTAATTACTGGGGAAAATATTAAGCAAAGCGAAGCAACCTTATTAAAATATTTGTTTGACTATAGAAATTCAGTACATAGTACAACAGGCTCGTCACCTGCTGAGTTAGTTTTCGGGCGGAAACTTCGTTCACGCCTTGACATATTGAATGAGTCACCATCGAAGTCATCATCGAGTACTCTTGCTAATCGTGTTCATCAAAAACAGTGTTCACAGAGTAAGAGGTATCGTGGTACCAACAAACAATGTTTCCAAATAGGTCAAACAATATTATATAAAAAAAATAATATGTGTAATAAAGATAATTGGGGCAAAGGCGTTGTGATAAAGAAAATTGGCAAGGTCATTTATTTAATTAAAGATGTTACAAGTAACGCAGTATTTAAAAAACATAAAAATCAAATATTATTGTATAAAGGGGTTGACAAAGGGGAATGGAATAGCCAACTCGAAGTCGATGATTTTAATGAAAACTATTCATCATGTAATAATCATGCATCGGGTGAATCACTGTCTACGTCCAGTTGTGCTACTCCACCAGTAGAAGTAGTCCAGGTCGAACGCCCTAATGGGTCTGACACGGACCTCCAACCGACATTGATTTCCAATGACCAAATCCACGAAACGGTGGAGGCTTCGACATCATCCTCGGAGGATTACACTAGAGATGATGGGTCAAGGTTGCGTCCGTTGCCTAGAGTCGACTATAAACATTTTTTTTCCATGTTGTACATTTAGTTGTTTATCTTTTAATTGTCATTTTGTTAAATTTAAAGTTTATGTAAACATTTTTTATGCAAAAATACCTCACTGAAGGGGGGAAGATATTGTGTATGTGTGTAACGTGTGCCTATATAAGGCAAACCTGTCATTAAAGTGTCAGTGTGCTTATAACTGTCTTTCACTTCATACGTTTGGTATCTCGTAAGATTGGCATCAACCACATGTTGTTGATTTTGGTATCTCGTAAGATTGGCATCAACCACATGTTGTTGATTTTGGTATCGCGTAAGAATCATAAAGAATTCATTGTTTAGTCCTGTACTAAAACTAAAAAGCTAATGACAAATTTTAAGAGTAATTTTCCATTGAACTAAAAATATGTTTTCCAAGTATTTCATTACATAAACGTTGGCACGTTGTTTCGTCTCGAAACAACTAATCAGCAATCTCTTGCCTACACATTTTTGATATCTCCTCTATAATTAACTCACTTTCTGCAGTGTAGGCTGTAAATAGGCACTTGTATCTCTCTCATCGAGGAAAATCTACAGCTATAATAACTCGTGCTTAACTATAAATAACTCTTTTAATTCGTCTAATGTTTTTTTTATATTATAAAAATAGTTTTTATAGCCATTATATCTTTTAGGGTGTGTACAAAGAATGAGTTCCAAGACTGTACCCAAAATATGATACAATCTGGCTGAAATTTTTGTTTAATATTTCAGGAAATCATTTTTAATTTATAATAAATTATTTATTTAATCATGTAATGTCGTTCAGGAAAATTCACGGTGATGAAACGGTTAATAGTAATGTAGGTAGAAATACACAATGAAAGAAATAATATTCTTTTTAGTCCTCGTGTGGAAAGTCGTTTACACGATTTGTAAATCTATACATTCATTCATGAATATGACGTGTAAAAGGGGCATAAATAACAAAATAACTCGTAGAAATATGTACACGGAAAATAAACGTTAGCAGCTTTCCAATAATTAACACAGTTCGCTCCAATATATCGGAAAACAACTTATATCAATAGCAGACCGCGTTCTGTTTAATGGCACGTTGTAAACAACTTTCTGCAACTTGTTCTCATATATTGGTTGCAGTTTCCTTTGTCGCTACGTACTGCTTCCTGGTATGCTAGTGATTATTACATTTTAAAGAGCCTAGAAAATTATATAATATAATAATATTTGATTGATTTTAATATTATAAAGCTCTCCGGGCTTGTTTGTTTGGTTGAACGCGCTTATCTCAGGAACTACTGGTCTGATTTGAAAAATTCTTTCAGTGTTAGATAACTCATTTATCGAGGAAAGCTGTAGAAGGATATATGTTGATATCATCACGCTAAGACCAATAGGGGAGGAGCACCAATGAAGAATGTTTCAAAATGGATTATTTTTGAAGTGAAACTTCTTTAGGCACTTTAGGGTAAAAATTTTACAGATATGCGTCATATATACGTCACGCAGGTATGCAACGGAAGTGACATCATTTGCAGTAAACGCAAATTAAATAAATAAAAAAACTTTTTTTCTTTTTTCTTGTTTGTATAAATATAAACAAGACTTATAAATTAGTTCGCCAAAGAAGTTTCACTTCTGACACGTACTTTGTACGCACGCACTTTTTTTTGTTTCAGAGCTTTCGCTGCGTGACAGCGTTATCACACAGTAACTAGTCCACGCGGACGAAGTCGCGGGAACTGCTTGTATAATAATATTACAATGTCATAATAATATACAAAAATATATACATATACAAATTTAGATGGATATCGGAGGTTTATATTAGTTCTGAGAATTGATATCATTTTCTACCTAAATGAGGATGTTCTATCATGTCTTAAATACTTTGCTTATTGGAATGTCTATCGTTTTTCTTTTGAACTTGTTTTCTGAGAGAAACGAAAAATACTCAATTTTATCAATCGTTATTTCATTGAATTTCTGTAATCAAATCTTCATTACATAACATGGTAAATTACTTTATTCAAATAAGCCTACACTCATGATCCAATTTTTGTGAACTCGAATTTACATAGGAGATATTTATATCGAAAGTGGTACACTGAAGTTCACTGACCTAGGAAAAAAACTGCCAAGTAATTTATTTATTAATGTAATAGAGTGAACTACCACTTCTGTTTTACATTTTTATGACTTGTTGCCATAAGTAATTAGGTCGGAGTAAATTAGCGAAACATAGGTACCCGAAAATCTATTTTTTTTCATGTGCAGATCCAATCAATCACACAAAACAGTGTTTGGTGAGCACGAACAATAAATCTCGCAGTATTGGCCATTAGCGTCAGCTAGCTCCTGATAACGGGCCCCGAATAGACTTCATTCGTTCCCTTCAACTGTTTTATTATTATACCCCAATTTATTATAGCACTTTACTATTATTTATTTATTAAACGCTCGATTGAGTTTCGTTTGAATGTTAATAAGCTACAAATTTAGTTTATCGCCTTTATTGTACTGTTATATTGTTCTGTTGTAAAAACAGGTGGAAACGTTTTTACGCTCTCTTGAATACTGAATAATTTGCACAAAAGTAGATAGCATATAAGTTATGTTCGATTAATATATATTTATTACTTATTTTAATTTTGGCAACCGATCTTCCAGATTATTGCGGTTATTGTTGCGAATGTATATTGAGGTGGTCATAAATCATCTCTATCCGTGATATTTGTGTGATGTGTTCTATTAACACAAATTCTTTCTTTTAATCGAAGTTCTCAGTATCTTGCGCTCGAAAGATTAAAACATATTGATACAGCCACTCAAACTATCTCTCGTTCTTATTATGTAAAAATCCAAATCCAAATATTTCGAACAAATCTAAATCAATTTGACTTCCCTTGTGGTAATTAATACTTTAACTACGATATTTGTCGCTGTTAAAGAATATGATGCTATAAGCATATTCAAATCATTGTAAACTATTGAATACATTGAACTAATTATTGAACAAAGAAAACATCTGCTTTTATGTTGTAAATTGTATTATTTTTTCACCAAGTAACCTACAAAACTGGAGACTCTATCTATATCTCATTGTCCATAAATACCGTCAATGTATGGCCTGACCACTGATATAAAACCTGTAAGCATTACAATATTCCTACATTAAATTGGATGATATGTAAGTACGAGATGTCAAATCGTAGGATGTTTTATAATCCCTGAGAGAATACTTAAAATTCTCATATCTACGTTGCCATATCCGGACGTTAGATTAATATTGCAAACAACTGTCTCTCCGTTACAGTGTGCGCGGTTATAAATGGATTATCGTCCGGTTTGGAATACGATACCACTTCAAATAATCGGGAATAGACCATGAAACCGGAATACTGGTAACAGAAATCCGTTTACCGATACTAGTCTGTCAAATGTTATTCAATTACCAATTCTACTACAACTTTCATATTCATCGTGTTCGTATGTATGTGTGTCCCTATGACGTTACATATGAAATGAATATGGTTTTTAGTTTACTTTGCTCGTCACCTTTGGAGTGTGAGCATGGTTCTTTTTTTAAAACTTCTATTTCAGGCAGGGTGGTAAGGTATGACAATTGTGTCAAATTGAAGCGTGACCATCGTATACCAGGTGTACAAGGGCGGATTCAAGGTGGCGAATTCGGAGTCTGACAAAGGGGTTCGTGACCGTTACTTGGTGGGTCAAACAAATTAAGGAGCCGAAAGAAAGTAATATCGAGTATAAAATTGCTTTTCGTTTATATCATACTCATCAAATTAGCAAAGAACAAATATCAGCATTAGAATAAAAAAACTACTACTGTTGCTGTCCTATTTAAGTTGTGATGATATAGAGGATATTTTTGAAGTAATGGTGACTTAGTTGAGAGCATGTTCGGACACATCATCGATGGACGTGGGTTCGAATCCTTGCAACTGAGTCGGAAGTTCCAGTAAAGGAAAATATTGTGATGTAAACATAGGCTTTTTTCACTCAAGATACTTCAATGATGAACCTTGAAGAAGTACTAGATATTATCAGCGGGAACCTATTATTACAAGATATACTTTTATAGTTATCGTTGTACATGATCAATAAATTAATCCCAAATCCCTAAATGGAACCCTCCCTAACTTACCGGGTCCTTGTAGCCCTTCTACAATTAAATCCTGGATCCTGGATGCAAGTGTAATAACCCCTACAGTGGCATGTTTAGGTTTCTTCCGGGATTAGCCAATCGCCAACATAAAGGCCACTAATTCCAAAGCCAAATATATCCATGAATTGGCGTTATAGAGTGTCTGAACCCGACTTGATCGCTAATAAAATAATGAAATGAATGTGGTCTACGGTATCAATTTAATATGGTGCTTTCATCTCCGTTCAGATTTCATACGAATCACTGCTAGCTGGTAGCTCATCCACTTACCCAAAAAAGCCCATCAACGTACGCTAGACGTAGTGGAATGAGTTGCCTGGTACAGTCTTCCCCCGGGGTTATGATATGGAACTCTTCAAAAATGAATTGAAACACAAGGTTGACAACACAACAGTGATGCCCCTGGTGTTGCAGTTGTCCATAGGCGACAGTACATACAACATCACATGGGCGTAGTCCGGTGAAGCAGTTAAGACCTTGCTAGGTCATTAGCGTAGTCAATTCGAAAAAAATAATCACATGGGTTCTGTGCCTGTTTGCTGTCCTTTGGCATAAAATATCTATTTATGAACCAGCACAGTCTAGGTATTTAAGAACTGGCTGAACCCGGGGGGAAGAGGTGAGGGCACCGACTTCCCATTGCACTGGAACAGCGGGCTCTCAGGTAGTCTCGCCTCCGGGCTGCCTCAGTCGGGTGTGGCGTGAAAGCGCCTGCCGCCGGGGGTGTTGCGGAGCTTGCTCACGCTCCCCCGCGACACTCCCATAGTGCGGCGTACGGATTGCCGTGGAGTTTTAGTCGGTTAAAGTCGCCGTAAGGCACTGGCAGCTACGTCCCAGCATGCAGTTGGCGGTCGACTCAGCTCAGGCCTTCCCCCGGGGGCCTGACAGTTCATGATGGATTTTCTCTACACATAAAAAAAGGTAATTAAGAACTTGTAAATAATATATATGCTTAAGTAACAAAAGAAAGAAATTGTGCCACCGTACACTGAGTAATCCAACTCGAATCCGAACACCATATTTACCAACATTCTTTTTACAGAATATTTATTTTTTACAAAGTAGGTTTCAGTGTTCAAAGACGGTATAAGGAACTCAAGGCGGGTGTTAATTGAGAGTTAATGCCACAGAAATAAAGCAGTTGTTTCTCTCTCTCTTTCAGTCGGTAATCTGAGGGTAGTAACTCAGTACAACGCTTTTAACGGCGACCTTAATTATATGGTTATAAAAGCGAAATTATTATCATTGTGTACTTTAAGGAGTTCTTTAAACAATACGATTCCCTTTGATGTTGCATTCAGTATTCCCTTTTGTGTAGTAGACCAAATATTCCAACCGTGGTTAAGGGAGGATTTCATTTATCTGCTATTGAAACCGAGAACGAACGCTTTGATGAAATTTAAATAATGTTTTGTTTTATTTTTCTTTCTTTTTTGATATCGCTCGGAGGGTTGAACTTTTTATAACGAATTAAATTATCATAATGTTGTTTAAATCGATTTACGCCTCGATTTGTATTCTAGACATGATCGCTTACACTGATAAATAGGAAATTAACAAAACTGAACATTAATTAAAAACACATGCACATTTGGGCTAAGATAAATCATTACCGTTTTGATTATGTTCTTCAACCGACTTAGTTTATTTTTTTAGAAACTATTGATGAGTTTTAGTATTATCGATAAAAAAATTCTGATACCATCATCGCGTCCTAAGCCTTTATAAATCTCTATTCGTCGAACTATATGCTCCTTATGTTTACAATCTATAACGTTTGTATTACTCGATACAGATATATATTTTTTATATTAATGCGGTAAAAATAAATTACATCCTTTATTATGCTCGAATTTAGATCACTGGATGACCATCAATAAATTTAATTAGCGTTTCAACTTATGTGGAAACCCAAGGAACTTATTTTGCATAGTATAACTAAAATTAATTTTCCATAAATCGCAGTAGTATAAAAATTACACTGTAATCATTAAATAGTATAAAACAAAGTCCTCTACCGCGTCTGCCTGTTCGCGATAAACTCAAAAAGCAAGAATGTCCTTAATGACTTTTTTTTTTTCGGACTGACTATGCTATTTGCCTTTTTGGAGGCCTCTACAGCTTCACCGGACTACTCCCTTAATGACTCGACAGACTCACCTTTTATGGCATTCAGTCAAGTTACCGGCCGATAACTTTCGACCAATGGCGTGTCAAGTCATTAGTAACACCCCCGCTATAGTCAATAGTAGTACAGAGAGTGCTAACAATATATACATAATAAAATCAATAAATTTAATACCATTTTGGTTGATATATATGCCAAGCCACGCACGAGCACACGCATAACAATGTTCTTAATTATTCTTTACTAGCGTACCCAGCGGACGTTCTCCCGATAATAAAATAAAACCTTGACAAATTATATACCTTCTTCATAAATCACTTCATCCACTGATCCGATACGAAATATATATAAGGGTTGTTGAGGTATGTATGCTTGGTACACATATATGTTTCAACAACTCATATATGTATTAATAGTTAGCTTATCTTAGTTTAGCTCAGATAGGTCGCGAATTGCATGTATCAGGCAACAGCCAAAGCCGAGGTGTGCCGCCTTGAGCTAGTTGTCAAAATAAAATCGGCTGAGTGCCTTAAGCGCTCGCCTTAGCAGTCCGGTGAAGCTGTTAAGACCTCGCTTGGTCAATAGCGTAGTCAGTTCGAAAAAAAAAAAGTAAAACTCCGCATGAAAATCCGTTCTAGTTTTTGAGTTTATCGCGAATAGAGAGACAGACGTGGCAGAGGACTTTGTTTTGTAATATGTAGTGATATTCTTCTACGACGACAGCTGTAAGTTTTTCCATTATAACATAGAAGCAAGATCACTTGTAAAACTAGTAATAAAAGCCATCTTTCATAAGTAAGCTTGTTACACATACGGCTGAACGCTTTTGTGACTCCACTCACGGCATTCATCAATGATTCACTCGTGAGGCATTCGAGATAGCATATATACAAAGAAAACACGCAGGAAAGAGCCTTTTTATTGGAGAGGCATTAGGTTTTCAATTGAGAGTGCGATTGCCGTCGCGGTTATTAAAGGAGGGGTGAGAGCTAAGAACTGGTTTTCTGAAATTGTTGATGTTTCAGAAACGTTTCTATTTTGTCTATATTTTTTTATTGTTTTTCTTTGCAACCAATCTCTTCTAGGAGATTGTAACTGCTTTTGTCCAATAGGTATATTACAAGTTTCTTGCGATATTTTCAATGACCAAACAAGATGGTGACCGTCCTGTTAGAACTTTCCAGAGAGTTTTTGTGGCAAGTCAGAATCCATGCTCCGTGATATTATTTCCGATCCACTTCAGTTGTGCACAAAGACCAAACTATATTACGTAAAACACCACCAATCATCATTACATAGTATAAAACGAAGTCCCCTACCGCGTCTGTCTGTCTGTACGTCTGTTCGCGATAAACTCAAAAACTATTAAACGGATCTTCATGCGCTTTTCATCATCATCAGCCTGTAAGAGACCCACTGCAGGGCCATAGGCCTCTTCCCGATGGATGGGCGTAATCACCACGCCAGCCCACGACGTATTGGCGATTTCAAACTCTGAGAAATCCACAGTTCTATATTTTTCCCACATACAGTAGTACTACAAGAACATTTCTCAGGTTCAGGTTTCCTCGCGATGTTTTCCTTCACCGTCAGCCGATAGTGTTACCAATTTAAATTAGTAAATGTACGCGAATTCCGAAAAATTCGTTGGTACATGCCGGGGTTCGAACCTGCGGACATGCGCTTTTCATCAGTGCATAAAGTGATTCATGAGGAACATTTTGATATATAATTCGTCAAGGATTATTTTATAATCAGGGCGGGACAAAGTCTGCCAGGGCCGCTAGTATTATTATAAAATATAGAGCGAAATAATACAAGATTATGAATAAAAGATAAAGTTCACCACATGACTTTGCAAGATCCCACCAAAAACTCCTTTGTCCTTTGTGTCTACATTTCAAATTTGTTACAGGTAATAAAATATGTATACTATACAGACATACATCATGGGACACGAGACTGTCTATTCTTACTAGCAATGTGATGCTATCCATCAGTGAAGACCACGATGCATAACACTTTAGAAAAGTAATTCCAAAACCTTCAGATTAATGAATATGATTATCTCTGATGAAAAGATCTGCAGAATTAGGTATTATTCTGGGTGAAAGGTGTCTGTATGCCTTTTTCTATATACCTGACAACATGTATGCATAAAAGCGTAACAAATAAACAATCAATCAAGCAAACTAAATTCTTTAAACACATTGTCTTCTAAATATATAAAAATCCAATGATGTTTGTGTATGATGAACATCGAAACCACTCAAACTATTTTATAACTCTAGGCACTATTCATATCCCAAAACGCAGATGAAATTATCATATTTATAGGTATTGTGAATCAATAGTCGGTGACCTTTGGCTTTGAGGGCCAAAGACCACGACCGTTGGGAAATCTTATTACTCTTAATTATAGTATACATATAATGTATCAAATGACAGATTACACTACAGTTTAGTATATTTCTGTAGTCCGGTGAAGCTGTGAAGACCCTACCAGCTCAATAGCGTAGTCATTCGAGAAAAAAAAAAAACTACAGTTTATTATACTATTACAAGTTTGATTTTATTTTAAAAAGAGCATATAATTTCAATATTTAAATAAATATAGTCTGCGTCTTCGATCAACAATAACTAGATAAAGGGTCACGTACAAATCGAAGCTAAAAGCTGTCTACGTAAATATATACTTATGTGTAGCTATTTGTTTACTAAGAAAAGGAGAAACAAAGTTTTAAAACACATTGTAATAGAGTCACAAATGTTCAAAATATTATCTAATACTTACGATAAAACGAGCAAAGTAATAAGTTATTCCCCTCACAAATGAAAAGATAATATAAACAACATATAGTGTGAATTCAACCTTAACGCGTAATGAATAAAGTACGTTTTCCCGTTATTGTGCGTATTTGTGTCTGGCAAGGCCAAACATTTGTATCACAGGTTTAAAATCGGTAATTTTGTTCAAAATTTGATATTATTAGTTAGTTTAAAGCTTAAAATATAACTTATTCAACATGTATTTAGCGAAAGTAAGATACTCCGGCCGTTAAATTTCTTTTTGGGTATTATTTTTGCATCTTTTGAATACGCTGCGGCATGTGAAACGCTGTGTTTCAAACAAACTAAACAAAATACGGGCACACATTTCAAGTGAGCTCTTATTTACCAAGACGTATTTTTCACGCCGACCCGTTATCTAGTTATTGTCGATCGAAGGTCTGCGTCATAGGTTTTTTTTGTCCTCCCTTTACCTCGGACGTAATCCGAGACCTTGTTCAGTATTTGTGTCCTGTCGTTCCCTGTTCTTTATTATGTAATAGTGTCCTGTGTGTATAGTTGTTGTGCCCTATTCATCATTGTCTATTTATCGAATCGTAAAATTTATTATACTTTTACAGTATTATCTTTCTTATTATTTTGATATACATCATATGTCGTGACTTATAATATAATATAATACAATTTTTAGTATTTATTGTGCTTGCTATACACATGTTTATTTCTATATAATTTATATATTATATTTATTTATTATATTAATAATTAAGTTACAAAATATTATCACATATATATGTGAGAGGGTGATACTGCCCCGATACTACCCCATTCATGCTGAAACCAGTAATAGCTTTAACGTGGCTCTACCATCTACGCTTCAGCGTGGCTCTACCACCACCGTTATTGTAAATAAAATACAAATAAAAACCAATCAAAATCACAAATAATTTATTCAATTTAGGCCCCAAGAAGGCGCTTGTGAGCGTCAAACTACCATTGGTTCGGAAAACAACTCAGTCAGCAAGAAGAACCGACAAGAAACTCGAACGCGTTTATCTTTTTAACATATGTACATGTATAAATACGCGTTACAATGGTTTTTAATTGATACGCATAGAGTAGTTAATTCCAGACATCACCATCGTTCACATATTATTCGTATAAGTTGTTTGGTGAGCCAAACACAGTTAAACAGTGATGAGGTTTATCATTCTCAGACATAATAATATTTAAAAATGAATATAATATTATAAATGCGAAAGTAACTCTGTCTGTGTCTGTCGCGCTTTCACGCCATAACTACTGAACTAATTTAAATTAAATTTGGTACACAGGTAGTTTAGAGCCTGAGAAATGACATAGGATACTTTTTAATACGAAAAAAGGCTGAAAGGGTGATGAAAAGTTGTATGGAAGTATCGTCATGTTTAGAGCTAGATTTTGGGTGTAACAATAAAGACGATAACAGTATATATATAACGGTTTATAGTTTTCGTTTACAACTATAATTACGCGGAGACAACAATAATTACGCGTATCGAGTCGCGAGGTACGGATGCCGCGTGGCGTCCGTCTCGTAGCTCGGACGGACTGCCCGGCCCGTATCAGCGCGGGCGCAAACTATTCTTCGCTCCCACCTCTTCGTCCCGTGGTGAGGACCGAGGTCGCGAAACAGTAGAGTGTAATACCACAAGCTTGAAACTTACCTTTTAAGCTGTTGATTAGATATAAATAAATATGACATTCAAAGTTTCCAAAAGTTTTACCCTTAAGGGTGTAAAATAACAATAGGAAATAGGGGATGAATGTTTGTATGGAAATATGCAAGGTTCCGCACCAATTTAAAAAATTCTTTCAGTGTTGGATAGCTCATTTGTCGAAGAAGGCTTTAGGCTATATATCATCACGTTAATACCAATAAGAGCGAAGCATCAATGAAGAATGTTTCAAAATCGGGGATTTTTTCCTTTTGAGAGCTTCCGCTACGTGTTAGTTAGCGCAAAGTCATTATCCCACGCGGGCGAAGCCGCGAGCAGAAGCTAGTACATAAATATATATAAAAAGGTTGTAAAGTAATATAGGTCTTATAACAGAATGTGTTAAATAACGATATCTCATCCAAACCACACAAAAATGTAATTATTATCTAGAAAAAGGAGTAAAATGAATAGGTAAATACGCATTTTTATGTAATTCCGTCAAAATATTTACTAAAGTATTTAAAACGTACGAAAATCACAAAGGGAAAACATCTAAAGTTATTTCTGATTCTCAAATAAAAATTCGCAATATCTACATAATTTCACAGTTTCATTTCGCCCGTGAAGCTACTTTGCGGGGGAAAACGGAATTTTCTTAATAAGCTTTATGAAGCCGGCTGCGTTTATTTTATTCGGGGGCCTGAATTTTTATTATAATGTGTTTAAAACGTTCCGTCTTTACGACTATATTACGTTGATTCTTATCGGAGTTTAGATGGATCAAGGTGCCGGGTTTCTTATAGCGTTATTTTTATATAACTGATATCTATTATGCGTATAATAATATATTAGACTAGCTGTGCCCGCGACTTCGTCCGCGTGGTACCTTATGTAAAAAACAGTAAGTAATAAATTCATCTGAATGTCCATTTACTTTTCTCTCGACTTACGCCGCGTCGTCATTAAATTTACAATAACAAATGCAACTCCCACCTATCATCTTTGAAGGCACTATCTTTCCTGTATGTGATAAAGTAAAAAACTTAGGAATTTATATTGACAAAAAATTATCTTGGGGTCCACAGCTTCATGAACTAAGTCGGAAAATTTTCGCGTCAGCCGGATGCCTAAGAAGAGTCCGTAATTTTCTCCCTATTCCCACTAAAATTTCGCTTGCACAAACCCTTCTCCTTCCTATCCTCGACTATGCTGATACTAGTTATTTAGATCTTACTGAAGCTCAACTTGATAAACTGGAACGATTACAAAATTGATGTATTAGGTTCATATTTGGTTTGCTTAAGTTTGATCGTATATCAGAATTTCGAACAAAACTAAAATTGCTCCCTGTGAGGCTACGCCGGCACGCTCGCACTCTTTATCTTCTATACGGTACTCTCTTTAACCCTATCGCTCCTCTGTACTTAAAAATTCGTTTTTAGTTCCTGTGCGATAGGCATACTCGAAATTTAAGGTCGTCAGATGATTTAACGTTAGAAGTCCCTGCTCATTCTACTAGTTTCAGCGCCAAGTCTTTCACAATTCAGGCTGTCAGACTATGGAATGCTCTACCGATTTCTATAAGATGGGCGCAGACGATGGGCATTTTTAGAAACTCTGTCAAAAAACACTATTTATCTATTTAAAATTCGCTTATGTGTATATATTTATCAATCTATACATTATATATATATTACAGTTACGTGCCACTATCTTAGGTGGTATTACCTAGTATTTATTCCTGTACACCCAGAATACCCCTAATTCTACTCCATTGAAGAATCCATCCAAAGGTTGCCTGGAAGTAATTGCTAATAGCAATAAGGCCGCCCATTGTACCGTTAATAAAACGAGAAATGTTTTTGAAATGTATATATATATGTAATTGGGGTACAATAAAGTTTAAATAAATAAATAAATAACTTTTGATAGAGTGAACCGATTTTAATGAAACAAGGACTAAATTATTCTCAAAGATATGCTTTATGATTTTCTTTTTTATAGTGAACCCAATACTTTAGTAGTGATGCGTGTTCATACAAACAGACAAACAGACAGACATTTCTAAAAATGATTGAAATGTATTTTATTACTTATTCCTAGACACCTGCAACCATTTTTTTTCACAAAAATTGAAAAGTACAGACACATTACATTTACATTCTTATTATATGTATATAGGTAATATGTGTGTGTTTGTAATTCGTCTCTTAATAAGCGGCTTTACAATTTTTCGTGATTTTTTTCATATTTATGTTTTCACTCGAATGATTCTTAGCAATCATTTTTTTTAATTATTCATTATTTAATTTCTCACATAAAAACACGTAATTACAAATTTTGAGCCTCCCAGTAACTCTTCATATTTTTAATACGTACTTTTATATTTATTATTCTTTTTTTTTATCTGATGAGGTCTTTACAGCTTCACCCGGACTACTAAGGCGAGCGCTTAAGGCACTCAGCCGATTTGTTTTTTAGGTAACATACACAAAGGCGCACGGCACCTCGGCTTGGGCTGTTACCTGAGAAGTCGCGTCTGACCTAGCTAACTATTCTAAGCTATTCATACATAATATGTATTATATTCATTTGTGGATCATACAATCGAAATTGCACGACTCACAAATGTATATCGGAATGAAACGAACTAAACTATTCGATTCAGTACGATAAGGGAAAAAAAAAACAAAACCCTTCCACCATGTATACTTATTAAGGTAAACTGTGGCAAGATAACGTCTACCTACTAATTTAATTTTTGCTTAACTCACTCTAATGTAGATGTGAGCTATCCCACGGTAAATTTTTTTCGGGATGAAAGGTTACGTTATGGGTTTTTTTACTACGCTATGTAAAATGTCATCATAACAAGTTGATTAGTTAAAGCGGTAAAGTGTAACAAACTAACAAATAAACAGACTCACATAGGCATTTACATATTAGTTAACACAGTATTTTCTGATAAACGTTTTATCAGTTTATTTTAATACATATATATATAAATGTAGAGGATATTAAAAGGGGTGACACAAAAGGTAGTCTTATCAAAGAGGTTTGGTTAACTATGAGAGTTAGCTATTTATAAATACAACCAAAACGTTTAGATTTCTGTGGAAACATTTTTAGTTAAGATCTGTAATAGGTATGCGTACCTGCTAATTCCATGCCCAAATTTAGACAATAACAGATTCAAATGTTTTTTTTTTTCTCGAATTAACTACGCTATTGACCTGGTAGTTAGATTTCTGTGGAAACATTTTTAGTTAAGATCTGTAATAGGTATGCGTACCTGCTAATTCCATGCCCAAATTTAGACAATAACAGATTCAAATGTTTTTTTTTTTCTCGAATTAACTACGCTATTGACCTGGTAGGGTCTTCACAGCTTCACCGGACTACTAAGGTTGGCGCTTAAGGCACACAACCGATGTTGGGTGCACTTGGGTGCACGCACACCTCGGCTTGGGTCGCCGAGGCACTTAACGCACCTGGGTTTCAGGAGACAGTTTCGTGCGGAGTGTCCGTACACCTGGCAGTTGTGACACTGCGAGGGCACAGACGTTTTGCGCGGCGGCTCGACGATAACGCCGGAGAGAGGCCGCAAAGGGATGTGAGATTAAAAATCGCTTTCCCTTGAGGGGTGCGATCGAGGACAACGAGAACCATATCATATGGAGCCCTGGTGCGCGGAGAGCGCATACGATGAACCTCGCGAACAGGAATCTTCTGTTCCTTGAGGTCGTCTGAAATGTCGTCAGTCGGGAGTTCTGAGGGGACTCTACGGATTACAACCCGTAGTTTACGCTCCTCTTCGAGAGAGTGCGTGAAATAGCCCCACTGGTTGTCCCGAAGGAAACGAGTGAGGTTGCGATGGGCGGTGAATGTGGCTACCTTCACCTGAATACCTACAGCGGTATTCACAGCGGAGGTGTAAGGGATACCTGCCGTTTCCAGCAGGCTAGAAATCTCAACCCAAGACGCTTTGTCTTGGATCGTAACGGGGGGCGGTGGGCGGGGCTTCTTGCCCGAAACTGCGGAACCCGCAGCCACGGGCGAGTCGGGTCTAGAGGGCGCTGGTGTCGCCTTTGGCACTTTCGCGCCATCGACGTTTGCGATCTTTTTAGAGGGCAATTTGTCCTCCGGATCGGAAGAGGAGTTCGAGCGCTTCTTGCGCGGTTTGCGGTGCGTGACGGTGGTGAAGCCATCGTCCGCAGCAGGGGCTTGCTCAGCCTGAGGGGCTTGCTCGGCAGGGGGATCCTGCTGAGCAGGAGGGTCTTGCTCCATGTCGGAGCCGGAGTCGGAGTCGGAGTCATCGCTATCGCGATCGGCTGGGATTGGGAAGTTGTTGGAAGCCTCGATCTTGGCATAGATCGAGGGAGCGGGCTTCGAGGAATGAGGGAGCTCGGTGCGACGCTTTGCAGCGTACGCATCGTAATCGTCTACGAGACGAGGACAGATAGCGGCTATGAAGCCGCGGAGGCTAATGAGCTCAGTCTCTAAGAGACTGACCTCTTGTTCAGCGGCCATACCGGGGCCTGAGGAGGGGAGTGGGGCGGGGGAAGACATGTGAAACCTCCCTGCCAGAAGGGCAGGGGGGCGCGCCTTAATGAATTTAACGGACTATCCCGAGTCCGGATCAAAGGGAGCTGTGGGCGATGTGCAATGCCTCACAGGGGACCTACAGTGCCTAGGGGGAAGCCCTAACACTTCTTTCTTCTCTTCAGCCGGCGCGGCGACACGACGACACGAAGAGGAGCACGCAGACGCACCGAAAAGTGCGGTTTGACGTACTGACAAGTACGGTTTCCTACGTTCTGATAAGAACGCGTAACGAAAGACGTCAGACAGGATAGAATACGTCAGACAGGATAGAATAGAACACGAAACCCGAGATTCTCGATACGGACAAAGAACACTCGCGTAAAAACACCAACTGACTGATGACGTCACGAACACGATGTAAAAATACACGTATCGAGAAAAACTAGAGCGCACGTCCGCTTGCCACGAACGCAACAATCGGACTCCAGATTCAAATACATAAAAAGAGCCCTTATAATATTAGTTTCTGATATATATATATATATATATATATATATTCAGAACTACAAACAGCCGGATGGACGCAAACAATAAATGTCAGTCTTGTGATCAGTGTTCGTTCATATATACCACAAAATGTAAAAGAGAGATAGACTATACATAAAACAACAAATTTATTAATTCATCGTCCAGTGGACTTAATTCGACCAAGTTTCAATATTAAAGGAAAAAAAAATGTAGAAGTTATACTTCTTTTGGCGCGTTAGGGAAAAATGATGAGGATAATTTTTTACGATGCACGCGCACACCGTTACGAATAACCGACACTCTGAAGTTAGCTATAGTCAACATTTTGTTTCTCTGTATTTGTTTACTTTACTTACCTATTACTACATTTTTTTCTATTGTTGGAGTCGTTTTTTCTACAAACGTAGAATAAGGCGAAAGATAAAAATTTTGCAAAGATTTTAATCTTGTTACGCCAAACAAGTATAACTTCTAACGCGTGTACATAAGTACACACACTTTTTTTTAATTATTGATAACACTACTCCTAATCAATAGGTACTAATTAAAATTGGAGAAAATCGGTTTAGAAACAGAAGAAAAAAATATGCTTAAGGTAGGTGTAATTTTTTTTAAAATTTCGAACTATTTATATGTGAACAAAGGTTTTAGCATTATTTTTAATATAAAAAATAGCGTATCTGACAAGGCGAGTCATAAACGTGTTACAACATAAAATAAGTACACAATAAAATGATACAAATGAATATATTCGCGACGGATTCGTCCAGAAAGGTTTCTTTAATCGGCCGCCTAATTGAAATCTTAATTGCATTTGTAGCCAAATTAACCGGGCCTTGCCTTCGTGGATGTAGGTCAAGTTTGTACCGAGGGCCACTAACATAGCTATTCGCGTCACATCGGATTTAAGATGAGAAATTCTTTACAGTAAATTAATCACTATACATACTCAACATTGTATGATATACTATCGGCAGACGTTGACCAGCCCTGATCATAAAAAAACCTTGCCGAATTATATATAATTCGTATACGTCAACCTTTTTTTTTTTTTTTTTCGTGGGGAAATCCCTTATGGATTCACCACCCTCCCGGGGGAGAGGGTGGGTTGTGTCCGTCTCGCACGGACTAAAACCCCACGGTGTACGTCTACCGCTAAGTTGGGGCGGCACGAGATCTCTATAGACTTCATCGTGCCGCCCCAGCGGTTGGCCCAGCAGCGATATTGTTGCCGCCGGACCTCGTCCTGTTCGGAGACAGCCGGGTACACACCGGCCGCCTCCTCCGTCCGCCGGACCTGCGCAATAGAAAGATGGGCCCCCCGACCCATCTTCTCTAGGTCCAGCTACGGTGGGAGGAGGCGGTCAAACTACCGCCTCCTCCTGCCCGTCCTCCGTTGGCGGAGAGGGTCACTTTGAGGAAAAGCTGTCATGCCGGCCTGCAAAAAGCTGGATGTGCACAGGCTGATCTCAAAACGCGACCCGCAGAAGCGAATCACTATGACGGGCTTTTTCACCTTATACATGGTGGTTGCGACCCAGTCAGAAGGAGGCCATTGCATTCCAGTTATCCTCACTACTCAGACAGAGTGTGCTGCGCGGTGTCCGGGTCAATGCCGCACTGATGGCATACGGCGGTCGGCTCCCTGCGTGCTATCCGGTGCAGGTACCAACCGAAGCAACCGTGCCCAGTCAGGACCTGCACCAGACGGAACGTCAGAGAGCCCCATCCTCTATTGCACCAATCTGGCAGGACCGGGCGGACGGCGTCGATCGTGTATCGACCATACCGCGCATCCGCCAGGTCCCGCCTCCACCTTTCTGCACCTCATGAATCAATTTATGTTTTTTATTTTTATTTTAGCGCGGCTAAATTACTGCACTATGCCTGATGCATAGTATAATCCAAAAACAATAGCGACAATAGTGACGCCCGTCGCAGCTGTCATGCTGGCCTGCCAATAGCTATCCATGCACAGGCTGATCCCGAAACGCGACCCACAGAAGCGGATCACTATGACGGGTTTTTCGCCATATACATGGTGGTTGCGACCCAGTCAGGCTGTAAAACCCTACCACCCCGCGAGGTGATGGTTAACTCGTAATCTGTTAATCATAAAATATAGGTATACAGGAGATTATTTATAACAAATGATATTACAACTAAAAAGTTGTAGAGAAGTCATAAGCGCTTCGACAGCGCCTTGCTAAAACTTGGTTAAACTTGGTTAAGCTTACTTTTGATGGCTGCCCCGTCAATCCGCCCGTATCTAAGCACCATATAACTATGTCTCTTTCAGCGCCGACATTAAGAATATGCCATCTTACTTCCACATTTTATCTAAGACAGTGTGGTGTTACAATATTACTTTACGTATGTGTGCGTTATCGTGATATTTTTTTTGTCAAAATATCATGTAGGTGACATATTGACAGCTTAGTTATAATATCATCGGCTATAGATAGCTATTGAATAAATAATTGTATGAATGAATGAACTCCTCATTTTCATTTACAAACATTCTTGCTAACCCCTAATCCGTATAGTTTCTGCAATATCAACTCTGAATATGTTGACAAAGTAAAGAAAGACATAAAGGAAAACACCGAACGTTTGCGGCTACGAGCAGTGGGATCAGCAAGTCTTGAGTAATCACAGACCGGAATTCCGTTGCCGGGAAAGTTTGCCTCCATTTGGCAGCACCAAACTATTTTGTTTGTCGAGTTTTGGCAATTGATTCTTATTTTACTTCCCCGATTCTATACACAAATGGGTGTCAAGGCTATTATGTCCTTCTAAAAATAATATCTAATGACCTTCGTAGATAGATGCTCATAACAAAATTCTATGACCTCAGTAGAATTTACACTTAAATTGTAATATTGATAAAGTAGATGGTATTATATCAGAGTTAATATTTTTTCCAATTAACAATAATAGTAATTATAACGATTTTAATTGTAATTATTATTTGGAAGTAAAAACAGATTAAAGTATATATTATTTCTTGTAATTTATATATTTGTTTGGTAGGTGGTAGAGCCACGCTGAAGCTATTACTGGTTTCAGCATGAATGGGCCGGCTCGTCCGATGTAGACGTCTCATAGAAAACCGTACGTAAAGTAACAGTGCTTGCATTGTTGCGTTTCGTTCGGTCAGTGAGAGCGCCGGAGGCCCACCTCCCCTTCCCTCAAACACAGGCTGACAACGCACTTTCGACTCCCCTGGTGTTATTAGTGTCTTTGGACGGTGGTGATCATATTTAAATAGTATATTTGAACTTGTTTTGTTTCAAATTTGTTTTTCATTTATGAACATTATTGACATTGTTATAACATAATTTGAACTATTTTTTTAACTTTAACTTTGTACTCTTTATACTTTTTTAACTTTATACTCTGAAAAATAGGTTGGTCGACACCTCAAACAATTTACTGAAGTTGTATTTTGTACAAAAAACAGAAGATCAAACTTCAACATTCAATAACTTTTGAACTGTGAGGTTTACAAAAAAATTGTAAAAGACCTTTTTTGTAGAAAATTCAATTTCCTACAAACGTATGAGACGAGATTTTTTTTGCAAATAGTGAATACGGAGATATGATTTTTTCTTTCTAATAATAAAGAAAAGATAAAAAATTGAGAGGCGGGAGACTTTCCTATTAAAATTAAGAGCTCATACTTAAAGAGAATCTATTGAGGTGTCCACCAACCTATTTTTCAGAGTATAAAGTTTAAAAAAAGTAGTCAATTTTTTTGGCCCACAGTAATGTGAATGCTCATAAATTATATATTATACGCAGTCCCGTAGTATAAATACTTAACTATACATTAACTCATTTTGGTATACTGCTAGACCCAGACAGGTGCTTGTACATATTTACGCAGATTTGTGAAACTGCATCCAAGGCAACAGCCCAAGCCGTGGTTCGATCACTCTGGCACCGTAAAGCTTATTGCCAACTGGCGAAATAGCGAAGATAAGCTATCGCCTTATTAGTGCGATGAAGCTGTGAAGACACGTCAGGCCAATAGAATAATCAGTTCGAAAAATATAAATACATCCGAGGCTTAGCGCGTACAGTGTTAATTTTATCTCTGACCTGACCTGAGAAACACCTTAAAAAGTATACCTCCCAAAGACAAAATCATCCTATTAGGTGATTTTAACGCACGAGTTGGTTCTGATTATCACATATGGAAACAGGTCCTAGGACGCCATGGTATCGGTAAATGTAACACTAATGGCGAACTGCTTTTAACTTTATGTGCAGAATTCAACCTATGTATTATAAATACCTTTTTCCGAATGGTAGAAAAATATAAAACATCTTGGATGCATCCACGTTCTAAGCACTGGCATCTAATAGATTATGTAATTGTGCGTAGGGATGATCTAAAAGATGTGGTTATTACGCGAGCTATGCGAGACGCTGAATATTGGATTGATCACAGGTTGGTTAGGTCAAAAATCCGTCTCAGTTATAAACCGTCTTGTCGAGCTAGTCATAAAATTCCAACCCAATTAGCCTATGCACTCGTAAACTCGTAAACTCGCCGAATATGCAGGAGAATTTTAATACTAAATTCAGCACCATATCATTGTATACAACAGGCTCGATTGATGAACATTGGTGCTGGTGGTTAATCGTATTGCTAAATATAGTATCCATCTTTTATTATCGTCGATTGGTCGATTACTCAATTTGTCGCTGCGAGGTTCAATTCACATGGAACAGTGCAGCGGTCAAAAATGTATTATTCTTTAGCACCACCCGGGGAGCACGTGCAGGGAAATGAGAGATACGCTTCAAACGGACGCGCGTATTATCAGCCCTCCTATATTAATCAATGTGATATAAGTTACTATAGTTACAGTTTTTTGTGTCAGAGTAAAATGAAAATGTTAAATGCGATATCCCAAACATTAATGTTAATGCTATGAAATCATTTCGTCATCAAAATGAAATGTATTTTTAGCTCTTTCGATATCTAATTTCATCATATTATTTAATGTAATGAATACTATGTACTAAAATGTAATTTCCAGTTAATATTCATATATAAAATAATCTATGTATAATGTTTAAAAACTTTATTATATTAAAAAGCATTTAATTTTTTTTTAGTAATTTAGGCGACTCGAATCGAAGTAAATAGTAAATTTAAAACGAAAGTACGTTCATTTGAACATTTTCTCCATGAATTATGCCCGAACGGCTTGACGGATTCTTATAAAATATTCCAAAAGAGTTTGTCATGTGAAATTTGTAATATTAAACAATATAACAAAATTTGTGAACTTATGTCCACAGAGTAGAAGTGATAACATATGGTTGATGGCGACTAAACCCTAAGCATTATTCAGTGCGTTACCGACACGAGTCAACCTGACGCAGTGTCATCGATCCGAGCGTGACGATTAATTTGCGTTCACTGTTCAATGAGCATAAAGAAGTGGTCGTGTATCACTTACATTTGTTGATAAACATTAATTGAGTAAAACTCATATGATACTTTGACTTTATGATACAAATAAAACACAAATTACGAAAGAAACATTTTATTTTTCACTAACAGTGCATTCACAGTTAAAAGTTTCTTACAGCGAGAAACTATTTTATATGATTAAAACAAATACAATTTCGAAACAGCGTGAAATACAATTATTAGCTTACAATTACAGCGAATTACACATTTTCCTTACAATTAATTACACTTAGAGATTCGTGACTACTCATATACTTTCTAGAAGGCCGTGGTCTTAGGCAATTATATTTAAAAAAAGATTGAGTAATTCATATTTTAAATTTTAAATATTATAGAAATAATTTTAACAAAACATACGGATAAATAAACATAACATAATAAATTCGTACATTTAATCAACACAAATAACCATTACTTGTTGCAAACCTTTATAAAAAAATTAGTGGAGTTTTCCATATAAATATTATTATATCCCAATGCATATCAACAATAGTATTTACAAATTAGAAACCATTAATTTTAAAGGTTAGGATAATTCTTTATAAAATTATATATAAATAGACTTACTTATTCTAAAATTCGTAGACAAACAGCTATCATATATATAAGAAGTTTGTAAATGTAATGTTACACTACATGAAGTAAGAAAATGTATTGACAGAAATATTAGACATACATCCTTTCTGCTATTTTTGTAATATCGCTACTCTTTGCAATTAATTAAGCCGTTCTGTGTGTTATGAAAATTGAATAATTATATTGTGAAATGAAAATAAATTGTACTAACAATATTTTTGATGGAAAAGCTAATTGACTAACGTGCATCTGACGATATTTACTAGTTAGTCAATTAGATTTATTTAACTAAACGTTATTTACGACTAAACGTTAAATATAATAAATAAATAAGTAAATAAATGAATTGTTTTAACATTATCGTCGATGGAAAGGCTAAACGATTAACGTGTCTCTGACGATATTTACTTGTTAGTCAATTAGTCTTATTTAGTTACATGATGTTTACGACTTAACGTTAAATATAATAAATAAATAAATTGTTTTAACAATATCTTCGATGGAGAAACTACTTGACTAACGTGCATCTGACGATATTTACTCGTTAGTCAAACAGCCTTATTTAGCTAGACGTTATTTATGACTAAGCGTTAAATATAAAGGTTTGTGGTTATATATAAGCCGAATAGTTTACGGTTGTGAAACTATATTCTTTAGATACAATTTATTGTCTAGACAATAACCACATTTATCTAATAATTAATTATAAAATCTATAGCTACTTTGAAATGACTAGACGAAATATAATATTCCATTATTAGACTCTATAGAATCTGAATCTATTTTAAATAGAGTGCGTACTAATGAAAATAATAATATGTTCAACTTTTGTAAGTTATCTTAACTGAACGAGTTTTCATAGTATAATGTTTGACTTATATTTTTACTAGACATATTATTAAGTATTCTTATATTTATAACATATAGCATTTTATTCTAAAAATAATATAGTTGACTCTCAATATTTTTTTCTTAGAGATACTATTATGACAGCATATAAAATAACATTATTACAAATTTTTAAATATAAATTATTTTTCCTACAATTTCTAATCCTTTCACTTATTTCAAGCTTTATGCTAAGACCAAGCTAATGTGAATTTAATTTCCAATATTGGTTTATAAACCAGATCCATTAACATTAGTGACTAGATGAAAATGCTTTCACTATAAAGAAACTATGCGATATGTGCTGAAATATGTTAAGCAATAATCGACCTTATGCTATCATATATACGTCTTAATAAAGATTATTCTAATAAACTATATCACAACACAGCAAAATGATGGTGGATATTTGGAATGTCTGAAATAGGTTGCTATAGAACTGGAAAGTTTAATAATTGTTTGGTATATCTTTTAGTATTTGGTGTTGATATCATAATATAGTCCATGAGTTTATTAGATTTCTACCACGTGATTTGTTTTTTTTTTGTATTTTTATGGTATGTATAAATGAAGAATTTTATTGACGGATCTACATATTACGCTAAGATCCTTGGGAGTGGAACTATCGTTATAAAAAGGTCTAAAGTACGCTGAGCTGAACAAGACGATGTGTCATCGAGTTGTGTGGCGAGAGTGGAAAAAATAAATGCGATTGACATTGCGAGGAATAACTAGCGTATTTACCAGGTGAATGTTTAAACAATAGCAATATTTTTGAAAGACACTCGATATCATTTTAAATCAATTAAAAAATAGGTGCTTAATATTTTAACTACTTATCTAAAAACATACAAAAATTATACTCAATCCTCCAAGCGTCTATGTTTTAGCACAGTGTCAATCACCGTCGGATGAAGTGAAAGTGATTTGAAACTGAAACCAACAAACTAACAAAGAATCATTTCTCGAAGTTTGAACAAACAAAGGGGTTTATTGTCCGTTTTATTATCGAAAGTTATTAACTCCAGGTCACCGCTCGTAGTTTCTATCACTGGAAATTCAACCTAGGCTTATTTAAGTTATTACCTATACTTTTGAAATTCTAAAAACAAACTTTACCTACGGTTCTCTTTGTTGTCTATTAGTACTTGTTTTGATTTTATTATTTTATATGTCAAATGTAACAATGAAGTGTCATGTCCTAGAATACTGCGAGTGTCTAACCTATCACCTGGTATAGAACTTAAATAGTCTACAATTACAGTTTTAAACGAAGTTATATGTCCTTAATTAGTTTAGTAAAATATATACACAAATTAATGATAACATTTATTTTTGTGATACAATTTTGTCAGAAAGAAACTATTGTTGGAGATCGTATTTGTTCCGACAATCACAATACAAATTTACCACACTTTAATCAAAACATTAATAATATTCGGGGAAATGTATACCTATCTTCAAATTTTGTCACAGTAGAGATAAATGAAATCATAAAAATTCTTCAATAAATGTAATTTGTTCGAATAAATTTCATTTGACGAGATCTAAACGGGAGGGTAACTATTAAGAAGCCTTGTGAACTGGAGACGTGTAATTGAGTCTACGTTTTTTCAATACTCAAGAGCCAAATATTAAATCATTCCTACCAATAAAAGAATATAATACGAAGAAGAATACTATTAAAGTGACAGGAAAAGGCACGGCTGAAATATATTACTTTCTAAAA
>MU158885.1:687241-716843 GCA_015888305.1 Antheraea pernyi | reverse complement strand
TACGCTCGTTTCTTAAAGGTTTGTCACTCATATTGTATTGGAAACACCGCCGGATATTACCTAGTCGCCGACGAATCGAACCGATCTACGCTGGATGCGGTCAAACGGAAATAGCCGATATTGAGGCTCTCCAGTCCATAGGTGTGAACAGTATTCCATGTGTGGGCGGACTTGCGCCTTATAATGTTGCAAACAGTGTTCTGGTGAGAAACACTGTCTTGCCCTATCAAGGACACCTAGTTTTTTGGAGGCCTGCTTATAACGATATTATTCAAATTACTTTTTAAAAAACTCCTACCATTTGAGAATTATTTTGGCGTATACTTATTAATATAATTAAAAAAAATTAAAGATACATGATGATGTATCATCTATTATAATGCTGAAAAGTTTGTTTGCTTCAACTATTCTAAAGTAAGGGGTGTGTAAGGGGTGTCGCATAATATCTTAAGCTTGAGACACCCAAATCAACCTCACCTGCACGTGGTGCACCCTGCTCAGCAACGAATGAGGCAATGGCGACAGCAGGGTGGTAGGGTTTAAAAGCCCGACTGGGTCGCGACCACCATTCATGTAGCGAAAAAGCCCGTAATAGTAATTCGTTCTGCGCATCGCGTTTTGGGATCAGCTCATGCTTATCCAGTAGTGAATGACTTTCGCCGTGGCTCGAGTACCGGTGAAATGACTAACACTGGTCACATCTGGACACGGACGGAGGTTGTTCGACGGCGAGCGGCGAAGGATAACGCGCATCTCGCGGTAGTCGCCTTTGTTTTTGAATTCTACTGTGCTCATCAATAGGCTCAGTGCAGTCATTTTGCTGTGCTACAATAAAAAAAAGGAACTATTCCACGCAGACGAATTCGCTGGTAGAAGCTTGTCATTTATAAAGATACAAATGCAAACAAAATTACTGACGGTACTAGTACCCAATAACTCTTAAAATAAACTCGTACAAAGTCAAGGAACACGCGAAATTAGTTAAGCGAATGTAAAGTTTCCCTACATTACTAACGCTAACAAGATGGCAGATCCCAGGTGGATATACCCGATTGTTATTGCAGATGTCTGCCAGGTGCCGCGGTACTTTACCAAGAAATTTGCACTTCTAATAAAATACTACTCGCTCTCGTACGCCGGTTCAATTCTGGTGATATTGGATGAGGATAATCGAGTATATAACTTCGAAGTTCTTCGTTAATACGTTCGAATAAGAACATTTCCTAGATCACTTGAATATATACTTAGTACTGTCATGATTTCTATTTACGTAATTAATTTTAATGATTTAATATCACCTATATAATATTTTTATGAAGTAAAATGATGTAAACGGTCTTATCATCTCCTTCCGGTACGCTACAACACATCCGAGACGCAACCAAAACATTAACACTCCCTTTAGAGAGTTCGGCCTATCAAAGACAAGATTTCGTTGATCTGCAAGCACTTCTATGTCGAAGATATTGTAAGGTGATGATCTGCTCGCATAAATAGTCACAGTGCCTACAGTGTTATTTGGTTTCCCTGACTGACCGAATATACGTTGTTTGTAACACTACTATAAATACGAATATAACTTACACAATATCTTATACAATACACAATCACATCTTAACTTTTGTGGGTGGTAGAGCCACGCTGAAGCTATTACTGGTTTCAGTATGAATGGGTCGGCTCGTCCGGGGCAGTACCACCCGCCCCAACGGGAAGTAACAGTGCTTGCATTGTCGCATTTCGTTCGGTCAGTGAGAGCATCGGAGGTTGTTTGGCTTGAACGCGCTAATCTCGGGGACTACTGATCCGATTTGAAAAATCATTGTTAGACATTCAGTGTTAGATAACGCATTTATCGAGGAAGGCTATAGATAATATATCATCACACTAAGGTTAATATGAGCTGAGCAACGATCAGGAATATTTCAAAATCAGGGTTAATGTACGTATTATTTAAAAATATTTTCACCATCTACGTAAACGAAAACGTAGCCCAAAGTAGTTATACCACGTGGACGAAGTCGCGGGCAGAGAGTAGTCCTTAATAAAATCCCTTTTTAATTAATTATTACTATCTTCCATCCCTAACGGATATTAAATATTTGCATTTGAGAGTAAAATGTTAGGGTGACTTTGAGACAGACTGTGAACTATCTATTATAGTGAGAAACAAAGACAAAGGTGTTAATTTCAACCCAGAGAAACGCGAATAAACTTCAATTAGAGATGGAGCCACTGTAGCACTTAGCAATTGGACACATCAAACGTATGCCACCATGCGGCACTCTATAATGAACGTATTTGAATAAAGTTGATAAAGGATATTTGCAAATACACTCTGGAAAAAATATAAAAGTTTGATTATAAACTATTTAATTTTTGTTCCACTTTCTCCAATTGGTTAAAATAACGTACCTAACTGATATTAATAAAAATAATGTATAGTTTCATATTTTAATGAATATATTAGTTCAAAGCTTATGGCAATGTTACAATTATGTTATTTTCACGAAAGATTGTGATCTGGTTTTAAGAAAGTCATAAAAAGTTTTAGTAACAAACCAACTTTTTACAGCATAATTATTAAAGGTATATGTACATTTATTTATGGTTCAATAAATATCTATTTCACATTTAAGTTAAAAATACCAACGCAAAATTATTCTTTATCAAAAATATACACGGTGCTTTAATTACTTCATCTTAAAGTTTTAAGAAACTACGATTTTATTAGCACGATATTTTCAACGATATGTGAAGTAGGATAAGAGATATGTTACGTAGGTGTAAGAGAAAAGAAGTAAAGGAATAAATAAGATTGTTTACAAAAAAAAAAATGTGTAAAAAAATGTATTTTGCTTGAGACTTTTTTTAGTTTTCTCCGCTGTGTACAACATATATTTATAATAAGGGTAATAAACAATGCAGACGAAGTTGCAAATATTAGCTAGTTACAAATAAAAATCGTTAGTTTAAAAGTAAAGTAACAACAGAAAATTTTAAACCTTAATAAGTAACTTATTCATAAGATTTTATTTATTATTTCCTAAAGCTAAATGTACTTTAATAATTATAGATCTATAAAACAAACATACAGTTTGATTATTTCCCATAATATAAATAATTACAAGATAGCCAATTATTTGCATATGAGCTAAACACCGTTACATAGTGTGGGTGCATTTTATCCAACGTCACTTAGTGCGACTCGCAGACGCCCCGAACCGGCAATTGTTTATGTTTATTGGGTGCTTATTGTTTGTATTCTGCAAACGAGTTTGTTTCATCACTTTGTGCAAGTGTAATTTGCAATAAACAAGGTAATAAGATGTTATTATCTTGGTCAACAAACGTAAAAACTTGGTCTTGTACGAGTCGCTCTTAGCGGATGATCTTACATTGAGATATGGATCTGATTCTGATTATTTTAATTATTTTTCTATTCTATTATATTACCTGTTTTGCTCTCTATATTATACATATAGTCACCCATGATTCCGTTCGGCTTAAATTATAATATAAGACTTAATAATTCTCTCAAACTCTCTCTATCAGACGAACATGATGCACTTATATGCCTTTCAACAAAGGAGGATAGAAAACTGTGAAAGGCTGACGTCATTATTCGAACGATTTGACAATGTCGGAGTCGAGCTATTTTTAGAACTCCGTTATTTTTATTCCCACGGTCCATGAGCCATCCTTTGTCTATTTGTAACAATATTTTTGTAATTTGGATAATATAAAGAACTTCTCTATAGGAAAACACTAATGTATAAGATAAATGTATTGTATAAATATATAAATGATAAATGTATCCATACTGAGCGGACATATGGTTACAGAATTATACAAACTCACACATATATACCAAATTTCATTTATGTGTGTACATATATTTTATGTATACATATAAAAAAGATACGTATCTCAATTTTTTGACATTAATCAGACCTTTATGAAACTTAAACAATACTTGATAGATCTTAACAACGTTATGAAAGAATAGTCCAGTTATATGTCAATTACCTAGCACATAAGTATCTTAGCATACAGCAATCTTGGCACTTTTCAGTGACCGTTCCTTTGTACGACAACTTTGAATGACATATTCTTTATCCCTTAGTTTTCGACCTCCAATCAATAATATTATAACTAAAATCTGTAGATACGTCATGAGCGCTTCGACAGCGCCTTATTAAAGCTTGGCTAGTCAGCATATTTTTGGCGGCTGCCCCGCCAATCCACCCGTATCTAAGCAATATATAACTTTTTCTTTTTAACCACCGATATTTAGAATATGCCATCTTCCACATTTTATCTAAGACAGTATGACATTACAATAATTTACGTATGTGTGCATTATCGGGCCACTTGTATTATCAAAATATTTTGTAGGTAACGTATCTACCTACAGCTTTTTAGCTATAATATGACTGACTCCAATAGTCTATTATTATTGATTTAACCATAACTGTGATTTAATGACGTATGTGTGCATTATCGTGCCACTTGTATTATCAAAATATTTTGTAGGTAACGTATCTACCTACATCTTATTAGCTATAATATCACTGACTCCAATAGTCTATTATTGTTGATTTAAACATAACTGTTGCGCTAGGATTATGGTCTAGCTCACAATTAAACGAAGGAATATATATTTGATTCAGTTTTAATATTTAACTTATAACAAATCATATGTACAACAGTATTCTTATAAAATATATCATACAACTCTATTCTTTTAAAAACGTGCAATTTATAATAATGCAATTCAAACTTCAGTATAACATACTATATAGATTAAGTATTTACTACCAACATACCTACTATGTAAACCGATCATATGCGATTTCCAGAAATTTCCGCACAATATCAAACGATGCGGTTAATGACACTCTGATTTTGTCGGCCATTTTTATAACCTCAAATCGCATTCAATTCTCGGTATTACACTCATAAACCAGTGTTTACAATGGAATTAAAATATATTTTATTACTTAAAATAACCATATGTATTTAAAAAAAAGTGTGTGAGTACTTATGTAGACGCGTTAGAAGTTATACTTCTTTGGTGTAACAAGAGACAAGTCTATTATTGTTTCATTGAGAAAATTAAAATGTTGATTATAGTTAACTTCAGGGTGCCGGTTTTTAGTGACGGTGTGCGCGCGCATCGTAAAAATTTACTCTCAGCATTTTTCCCTAACGCGCCAAAAGAAGTATAATTTCAAAAGCAGCAGTGCTTTGGCAGTTGTATCCTTAGGGGTAGCAAGCTGACCATCGATTGTACAGGTTTGGCAAAGTGGGAGGCAGTGGCAGTGGGAGGCCTGCTGCCGGAGGTGTCGTAGAGCTGGGGGTCCTAAACTTTAGAAACTTTAACTAGAAACTTTTGAACTTTGTTCAGAAATGTGTGATATAATAGAAACTAGTAAACTTTTATGTGAAGAGTGGGTTTTTTTTTTCTCGAACTGACTACGCTATTGACCTGGCAGGGTCTTCACAGCTTCACCGGACTAATGTGAAGAGTGGGATTGTTGTACTGTTTTATGAATAATTGTTTTATAGTTCTGCATTATGTCCGACAATTGTATGCGTATAACTGGAGTAGAATCCAATCTTGACATGTATTTGTTTTCTGTATAAGTATAAATTTGGTGGAACCCCGATGACTATTCTTCATAACCCAGTTTGGGAATTTCTGTCGTAAAGTGAGCCCACGCCACCCCGTGACACTCCCATTACTGCGATGAAGAGTTCAACATGGGGTTTTTAGTCGATAGGAGTCTTTAACTACCCAAACTCCCATGAACCTCTGGGTGTCCTATGTGGGATTTCTCTCCACTTAAAAAGGGGTAGCAACCTATTATATCTAGCCCTGGGAATGTACTTCTCTTGAAGTCAGCTACACATAGTCATAGACTATAGTAGCCACGTTACATCAGTTTGGCATATCAATCTGTTAATAATTTACAACATAAAATACAATTTCTTTTACACATATCACCTCCACACACGTGCACGCATACATGCTTACACATGCAGGTGGAAGGGTTTTATTTTTTCCCTTATCAAACTGAAATAGTTTAGAATATTATCCGATACGAAATATATATAGGAGTTGTTGAGGTATGTATGCTTGGTACACATATATGTTTCAACAACTCATATATGTATGAATAGTTAGCTTAGCTTAGGTTAGCTCAGATAGGTCGCGAATTGCTTGTGTCAGGCAACAGCCAAAGTCGAGGTGTGCCGCGCACCCTTGAGCTAGTTGTCAAAGTAAAATCGGCTGAGTGCCTTAAGCGCTCGCCTTAGTAGTCCGGTGAAGCTGTTAAGACCTTGCTTGGTCAATAGCGTAGTCAGTTCGAAAAAAAAAACAATACATTTATCTCCGTTGTAAACGTATCTCTAACATACGGTATTGGTAAACGATCTTTGTGTGACGAATCCCTTCGGGCGGACGTTATTATTTTCAAATTAAACCCGACCTGTCGGACTGTATGTAAATTGTTCTGTAACGGACCGATTAAAAGGCGATAAAAACTTTAAATTTAATGTATCTTTTTATGTAGCAACTAGTTTCTGCCCGCGACTTCGTCTGTGTGGAATAGTTACTTTAGACTAACGCTAACTTTAACTCGCGACTTTGTTTACGTAAAAGGTAAAATATTTTTAAATAATACGTACGTTAACCATCCCTGTACCTGTACCTGGACCTGTAGTTTTTTACCTGTTATGATTAAATATCGGACTTCTATTACATCTTTTTTTTTATATCATAGGAGGCAAACGGACAGGTGGGTCACCTGATGTTAAGTGATCACCACCGTCCATAGACACTTGCAACACCAGGGGAATCGCAAGTGCGTTGCCAACTAGTGTTTGGGGGAAGGTGAGGGAGAGGGAGATGAGATGGGCCTCCAGTGCCCTCACTGACCGAACGAAACGCAACAATGCAATCAGTTACTTCACGTCGGTTTTCTGTGAGAGGTTGTTACTACCCCGGTGGAGACGACCCATTCATGCTGAAACCAGTAATAATAACTTCAGCGTGGCTCTACCACCTACACAGCGTGGCTCTACCACCTACAAGCATGGCTCTATCTACCACCTACAATAAATTTTTAAACCCAAAACATTAAAATGTTTGCTTCAAATGAAATTGGCAATCAATTATAACGTCAGGTTTTAATTTTGTAAGTTGTAAATGGAGTTTTTGGTGGAATCTATGTCTATTGTTATTTTTGTGACTTATATTCTATATTATACTAACGGACGGACGTTGTCCCGCCCTGATAAAAAAAACCTTGACTATTTATAAACCTAAACCTTCCTCATGAATCACTTTATCTACTGGTGAAAACGGCATGAAAATCCGTTGAGTAGCTTTTCAGTTTATCGCGAACAGACTGACGGACAGACGTGGCAGAAGACTTTGTCTTATAATATATAGTGATTATACATTTTATTCATAATCTTGTGTTATTTTACTCTATATTTTGTAATATTGATAGCATTTGATGTTGATTTCTCAGGTAACAGCCCAAGTCGACGTGTGCCGTGCGACCCTTGAGCGTGTTACCTAAACAAAATCGACTGAGTGCTTTAAGCGCTCGCCTTAGTAGTCCGGTGAAGCTGTAAATACCTTGTCAGGTCAATAGCGTAGTCAACTCGAGGAAAACAAATGGCATTTAATATAATATTCTTTGGTAATTGTGGTTAAGAGAAGTGAATGGAATATAGTACCACGGGCATGAATTCTGAGATGGAACAAAAACGCCCTGGAAAGTTGTAACAAGTGGCCACCATCTTGTTAGAACATTGGTTACCACAAGACACTTGTAATAATATTACCTACTCGAAATTGGCAGTAATAATCTAGAAAATTGTGTACCATGATAAAAGGGTAAAAATATCCAAATACCAAAATAGAATATGATATTGATTAATACAGTCATTTGTTTATGAAAAAAGACATTTATACAAAATTTTGTAATCCATATTTGAAAGAGATATAAGTTAAAAAAAGAATCACTTCAGATGACATAAGGGTATATAAACTTATCTCTTTGTCTACTTTAATCAAAATATGACGTGATAGCAGCGTTGCAAAATAATGTATACGTTTTATAATTTTAACTCTACCAGTAGCAGACCGACTGAACATTATACGAACACTGATTGATGACGGTGAGTCCGCAATTTCGCCCGACTATCGGACGCGAGCCAAGTTTTTGCCTTTCACCTTTTTAGGGTAGTGTCTGCGTTAGCTTTATATCTTAATAATGAATTATATATTACACCAGACACACTATTATCTACTGAATATATATACACTAAGTAATCAATAGTCTATCTATACCAATATATAATACTGAAGACTTTGTTTACTTGAACGATCTAATCTCAGGAACTACTGGTCCGATTTGAAAAATTCTTTCAGTGTTAGATAGCTAATATGTCGAGGGATAGGCTATATATCATCACGCTAAGTCCAATATGAGCGGAGCACCAATGAAGAATGTTTTAAACTCGTTTTTTTTCCTTTTCATGTAAGCGTTAGCCCAAAGTAACTATTCCACACCAGTACATATACTACCTACTACCTACTTATATATACTACCTAGTCAATAATGAAAATACAGTTCCACTGAACAGAACCACGTGAAACAGAAATATCGGCATGCGACTGTGATCGTTCGATGCAGATTCATATGTACATACAGATGTAGATGCTTCTAGGCTAGAATACGAGTTTGTTTGTCACTTCTTCAAGTCTTGACTTGATACTCGAGCCACCATCATGTAACTTTACATATATATTATGTTGTCCAGAGTACACAAAAAGACATATCCACGTAAGTGAAATCTACTTTAACGTGGACGTAACCACGGCCAAAAGCTAGTTTTTAATATTCCCTAATTCATGATCAGTTTGATTTATGCAAATATTTATAGATTTTTTTTATTTTTAATTCTTTTCCTACAATGATTTTGAAAACACAGTTTAATTCTCGCTTTCATTTGGGATTTACTTCACGCTAAGGTAAAATAAACCCCTTTATTCTCAACACCGTAGTATCTCAACCGTGAGCAATGTTTTTTTTTTACAAATCGCTATACCCCGGTCGAATCGTGGCATCGAATGTAAAACCTTTTGTTTGGAGGACACCTGCATCTGGGTGCTCTTCTGTATACCAGACAGAAGAACGTTGTATAACATATTAATCTGCCACGAAATTTGCAATTTAATGTGCAGGGGTTAAAGGTGTAAATCGATTGAAGCTTGTAATGTTTTTTTGCGCAAAGTATCACCGTTATGCAGATTATTATTAGGGCATCGAATATTAATACCTTTTGTAACGACTTCATTGACCTTCTGTTGAAAACGGCTATTAGTTAGTAAGTTACCTATACGCTTTGTTTATGTTTTACGATAGATACTGCCCGGTTTTTTTTTTCAAACTGTCTACGCTGTTGACCAAGCAAGGTCTTAACAGCTTCACCGGACTACTAAGGCGAGCGCTTAAGGTAATCAGGTACTGCCCGGTTTCATTCGAGTGCAATGTATAGTAGATCCATTTTTTCACGCCTCAATATTTACAGGTCATCAATGATATGAACTCTACGCAAGATTTAATATCATTATATGCTTATTAGAGACCCACTGCAGGGCCACAGTCTTCTTCCAGATGGAAGATTTGGGCATAATTACGACACCAGCCCTTGATATATTGGCGATTTTAAGCGCTGAATTGCGGCTTTACTTTTATACAATTTAAATAAGTTATTGAGTTAATATAATATAATTAATATAAATATATATTATCTATCTTAATGCTTTATATTGCACAAAACTCTCACAAGAATTCTTTTTTAGAGAAGAAACAAAAAAAATCAAAATCAAAAACCGGCAAGAAACTCTATCTGGTTTATTTTTTCACGTCATATATTTGTACAGTATCATAAATATTTACATTCGTTATTAGTGGATGCACAGAGAGGGGCGTCATTTCCAGACGTCACAATCGTTCACGTATTGATCGTATTTAAATTATGCTGGTCTTTTACTAGATCCAACATATCTAAGTTTCTGCGGACATACATTAATTTATCAAGAATATATTGGGAGGGCAGAGTTAAGATACCGAATTCCTGAAACTTAGTCAAGTCTAAGTCTAACAAACAAAGGTCTAAGTAGCAAAATAAAAGATTGAAGTCTCTTCAGTAGTTTTTGCGTGAGTGTGCAGAACGGTAGACCACTATCATTTTATTTAAGTATATAAGTATTCAAAATAACTGTAATTACGATTTTATGATCTATTATAGTCAAAATATTATTTTTTTAATTGAAATTGAAATTAACAAAGCTTAGTAAAAGTAATTTTGCACCACCTATAATATTATTCGACGCCAAACAGTCGATTAACGTTGCATCATAATTGTGAGTCATACGACGCGACCGACGAACGACGTACAAAAGCAAAAACTCAGACAGAGCGATCGGTCGACGCGTCGCAAAAAATCAAAACATCACTGACCCTGAACAACCGACAACAAAACATGTATCAATTCCCGACTGGAACTTGCAAATAAATAGGTGTCTTCCAATTTGACTTTTTTTAAAGATGTTTATTAACACTATTAAAATTGTAGAGACGATATCTATGAAAAACTGAGTAAATATTCCTTTTACGTAATTTTATACAGAAATATAAACAAACGTATGTTTTCACGACTGTTTATAGATGACGCTACGTGTAATTTTAAACGTTCTGAGACATTATAAAGACAGGCAGAAAATAATAATAAGACATATATGAAAATATATTTGTTTGTTAGTTTTATTTTGAATAAGAACGTTCACATAGTCGTCATATTTGTATAATTTATATAAGGCAATGGACTTATTCTTTTATATTTTACATGTTTCAATATCGATTTTAAAGTTGTTTAATTATCAAGAATATTATTTTCATTATTTAATATTACGTAACATTTCGGTCTACTAACTCTTAAATTCTATAATAGATGTCGCTGTTTGCAACTTTGAAACTTCTAATATGTTTGTTTCGCTGTCATGAATTTTTATATTTTTATTGTTATACATTATTTTATTCTGCCACAAATGACAACGTTAAAGTTTTTAGCTATACATAAACGTTAATAGAAAGAGATAACGATATAATGAAAAGAAGCAGACGGAAAATAAAAACAACATTTTCGTTGGCAAATACGTGCCCGCAAAGGATACATCGCGCTTACAAAAATGTCAGTTATTTCCGGTCGGACGTGTAGCCGGCAATCACCGTTTCTAGTTAACTAAAAGCGTTTCTAGAAATAGTTAATTTCGCATTTTTTTTTGTAATTAATACGTGCTCGGTGTGTATAAATTTAGTTCTAATCACTTCACTCGGTTTATATACATATAAATGTGTTAGAAATTATATTATATCTTATATATTTACAGTATGATTTCTGGCCTATGGACAATAAAAGAAAATACAAAGTTTATAATTGATGTTCGGAGATCGCCACGTATTTGAAAATTTGGAAACTGCAAAAATATGACAAAAATAATGGATCTCAAAATAGCAAATCTTAAAGACATGATTAGAATTAATATATGTTAAAATGAAATTCCCTGACACTGAAAAATCCATATATACATTATCGGAATCTTGACCTAATAACACTTTTTCTTCGCCAAGAGCTAGGTTTTATAAAACTCACCATAACGCATATGATGCTGATTTTATTAACATTAAATTGTATTGTGATTAAAATATTTAAACTTCAGTACTTAAGGGTTAAGCAAAGTAGAAAAAAACTGAACAACACAATTTGTAGTGAATTGGTGTCAGATTATTACATAAAAGAGAATATGTGTTTGATAAGTATTTCAAAAATAAAATAATGATACCTTAAAGCCCTAAATCCAATGACTTAAAATTTGTAAAAACTAAATTTGACATCGTAATTATATTATTTGTAAAACATATTTTGTAGACCATGGACCACAAATCGAAAATGTAAAAAAATCTTAAGTGGATTGGGACACACACTACTTTAGTTTCATTCCCATATATTTCCATTGCAATGAAACTAAAGTTTAAAAATAATTATATATACATTACATATTAACTAAAGAAACATTTGTTTTAAAGTTGTTTAATTATCAAAGATATCATTTTCGTCGCTATTACATATCATTTCGGTCTATTAGCTCTTAAATTATATAATAGATGTCGCTGTTTGCAACTTTGAAACTTCTAATATGTTTGTTTCGCTGTCATGAATTTTTATATTTTTATTGTTATACATTATTTTATTCTGCCACAAATGACAACGTTAAAGTTTTTAGCTATACATAAACGTTAATAGAAAGAGATAACGATATAATGAAAAGAAGCAGACGGAAAATAAAAACAACATTTTCGTTGGCAAATACGTGCCCGCAAAGGATACATCGCGCTTACAAAAATGTCAGTTATTTCCGGTCGGACGTGTAGCCGGCAATCACCGTTTCTAGTTAACTTTAGCGTTTCTAGAAATAGTTAATTTCGCATTTTTTTGTAATTAATACGTGCTCGGTGTGTATAAATTTAGTTCTAATCACTTCACTCGGTTTATATACATATAAATGTGTTAGAAATTATATTATATCTTATATATTTACAGTATGATTTGTGGCCTATGGACAATAAAAGAAAATACAAAGTTTATAATTGATGTTCGGAGATAGCCACATATTGGTAAATTTCGAAACAGCAAAAATATAAGAAATCGATAATAATGCATCTCAAAATAGCAAATCTTAAAGACATGATTAGAATTAATATATGTTAAAATGAAATTCCCTGACACTGAAAAATCCATATATACATTATCGGAATCTTGACCTAATAACACTTTTTCTTCGCCAAGAGCTAGGTTTTATAAAACTCACCATAACGCATATGATGCTGATTTTATTAACATTAAATTGTATTGTGATTAAAATATTTAAACTTCAGTACTTAAGGGTTAAGCAAAGTAGAAAAAAACTGAACAACACAATTTGTAGTGAATTGGTGTCAGATTATTACATAAAAGAGAATATGTGTTTGATAAGTATTTCAAAAATAAAATAATGATACCTTAAAGCCCTAAATCCAATGACTTAAAACTTGTAAAAACTAAATTTGACATCGTAATTATATTATTTGTAAAACATATTTTGTAGACCATGGACCACAAATCGAAAATGTAAAAAAATCTTAAGTGGATTGGGACACACACTACTTTAGTTTCATTCCCATATATTTCCATTGCAATGAAACTAAAGTTTAAAAATAATTATATATACATTACATATTAACTAAAGAAACATTTGATGGAATGAAATTGGTTTATCTAATAAACGAACATACATAAAGTTATTTAAAAAGACGCGACTGCAAAACAATTTTTTTTTTTTAATTTTACGTGTAATATCTGAGAACTATGTAATCTACATCATTCTTGTAATTAACCTATTTTAAGAAATTTACCGAATTATCGTATGTTAAAATCATTCAGACCATTTAAGTTTCAGGGCTCGAGCGTTCCTAACAAATCCTTTGTCTCCGTGGCAGGGTAAAAGATGTCCCGGCAATGCGACGTAGAAGAGTCGGTTCGGGCGCAGAAGAGGCTTTCACGTAAAACCTCCGTAATAAGTCTTCAGGTGGCGGACGCGAGGGCGAGCGCGAGGAACTTCTTCCTCTCTCGAGGCGAGGTTCCCCGTTCAACCACCTACGGGGACCCAAGCGCGTGACCCGCTTTAGAGGAGTACATGCTTGCACTAACCCTCAAATCTAGTCCACATATGCGCACAGGCGGCCCAAGAGTTTTTAGTTTAGTAGGAGTCCGACATAACCCTCCCCCGGCAGTGGGAGGTGTTGTATCCAATGTAGGATTTTCTCCTGGATAATAAAAAAAGGTAAAAGATGTGTAATGGACATACTCATATTTTTTTCTTTTCTTTACCAAATTGCAATAAAAAAAAAGTTTTTTGTCACATACACAAAGATGACAAAACCCTAACAATTTAAATCATGTATCGATTTAGCAACTCTCACCGCGAATGCTGAAGAAATTGACCGTGCAATATTCAAATGACATTCATTGTAATATGAAAATTTTGCATCGCTGTTGTGTGAATGCAGAAGTTTAGAATTTCTCGTAATTTACATACCGCTGTTGGTGATTTTACATATCATTTACTTGTGGGACTCGGTAACAGGTAAGTGTTTTTTTTTATTTCTCATTTGTAAATTGTGAGTTATTATTTTTGAATAAAAAATATTAGTAGAAATATACTTAGCAAATAAAATGACTCATAGGGTTGTTTAGCATTTTTTATGTGTAGATATCTGTATGTAAGTATATAATATGTATGCATGCCAACGATTTGATTGTTTTTAATATACAGAATAGATTGTAGATCTATTATGAGAGAAAAATAGAAAAGATTAATAGAGAGAGGAAGAATAATAATTAGACTTTTATTTACCAATAATGAAAATCAACCGAATGAAAATGAATTAATATAAACATTTACATTATGAATAACTAAAACAATCACTATTTTTGAAACCGCTTTTTTTTTCTTTTTTAAATATATAGTGTATCATAAAAACATAACATGTAATGACCTGATTCCAAGGTTAATTTATCATTTGTTTTCTTTTTTTTATTTCTCATTTGTAAATTGTGAGATATTATTTTTGAATAAAAAATTTTAGTAGAAATATACTTAGCAAATACAATGAATCATAGGGTTGATTAGCATTTTTTATGTGTAGATAAATGTATGCCATCGATTTGATGGTTTTTAATATAGAGAATCGAATTGTAGATCTATTATGAGAGAAAAATAGGAAAGATTAATAGAGAGAAAAAGAATAATAATTCAATTTTTAATTTTCAATGATCAACCCAATGAAAATTAATTAATGAAAAAATTTTCATTATGAATAACTAAAAAAATCACTATTTTTATTTTTTCATAAAAACGTAACTTGCAGTGGCCTCATTCCAAAGTTAATTTATCCTTTATTTTATGTCTCATCTCAGCTATTACATACTAACTGATTCTAGCGATTTCGTTTTGTCGTCTCGACCATATATTTTATGGCCAGAAAATAAAAGTAATAATATAGAGTATATTATTATTATTCACAGATTTTTTATTCTTTTGTAGTGTTTATAAAAATCACAGTTTCCTAAAGCTTTATATTAAAAGAATATATCGTGATATTTCTTTTAGAGAAAGACCCAGTGTCTAATTAATCTGTATATTCGTTTTTATTTATGTGAATTATTCGGTATTTTTAATATTGCCATTATATATCTTACCTGTGATTTTTAAGTTCAATACAAATGGATTTTTTAACAAAATGACTAACCGAAAGACTTTAGTTTAAAATACATATATATAAGACAGCATCAAGAAAAATCCCACAAACAATTTCATGTTCTAGGAAAAATTTAAACTTAACCGCACCTTATGTTTGCATTTTTGTATAAACTCTACATTTACTTTCTGATTGGTAGAGATTTCGTTGCTATGACAATTTGCATTCATCCCCTTGCGTTTGAGTTTAAAATCGGGTTGAATTTAAATAAATCCTCCATTGTGACATCATTAGAATAATGCATTTCTCATTCTCAAACAAGCACCTAATTGACCGTGAGACTTGTGATATTGCAAGGTGCAGATTATATGTAAATTTTGTTTAAAAATCAAGTTATCGACGTATTCAAATTACGAGGATTATAGTTAGGTGTTGATTATGGTAGAGACAAGTGTGTGAATTCAGTTCCTGGCAGTTTCTCAAATGTATTTGTTTTGGTTGTTACTCGAGTATTGTCTGGTTTGGGATGTTGATGGTTTTTGTATTAAGATTTTGTAGAATATGATTTGTTAAAGGATAAAGTTCTAATATTTTAACTGCGTATTTGAAATTTAAATAAATATCTAATAGAGTTTCCATTAATAATATTGTATAGAAGGCCTAAATAGTCTACAAAACGGCTGAACTGATTTTGGCAAGACCATCACTGACAGATAGACAACATTTGAGGATATTATCTAGGTCACATATCGTTACGCTTTTTATAGGGACTAAGCAATAAAGATGATATTTAAAAGAGTACTTTAATATTAATAAAGGAAGAATTAGATTTAAAAAATAACCATTATTGATTCCGAAAAATACGTAATACCAATAAAACAAAATGACTTCTTTCACGTTAATAAGGTCAAAAGTACGAACTAGAATGTATACAAATCTGTTAGCAATTTAAGTTAAGATGGTTTAATAGTGTTGTGTTTGAACACATCGACTGTCGTAGATTCAAATTCTTACAGTGAGATGGATCTTTTGGTGAATGGAAACATCATTATAAAATATGTTGTATTATAACTTTTCTCTAAGTTCACCCTAAGAGCTACCCACTGCATATCGCATAGATGTGATTCAGTTGCAGCATTTGCGAGCCAACCCCCTACTAGATTTAGCATATTTACAGTTTTAAACAACATTACGTGAGACAGTTGTTATACGCAAAGTCCAAAAATCAGTGAAGGCAGAGGAACTTTGAAAATAGCACCAGTTAGAGATCAGCTGAGGATAGGTTAACGGGCTTAATCTAAGAAGATATTAATGTTATGTATCTATAAAAGCGTTGAGAATGAAGATGAACGGATTTAGGAGCAATGGAAGACCGAAATGTTTGGATTGTGTAATAAATGATATGTGTATAAAAGGTGTGTATACTGAGATGACATGCGACAGAGGAGAATTGAAGTGCTGATTCTACTTAGGTTGGATAAGGGTAAGAAGACAAGACAGTCATATCAGATCAAGTGAGGCACTGGTCGAACTCAAAGCCCCAAAATCAGTTATAATTTATATTTATCACTACATACTATAAAACGAAAACCTCTCCTACGTCTGTCTGTCTGTTCGCGATAAACTCAAAAACTACTAAACGAATTTTCATGCGGTTTTCATCAGTAGATAAAGTGATTTATGAGGAAGGTTAAGGTATATAATTTGTCAAGGTTTTGTTTTTTATTATCAGGGCGTGAAAATAAAATAAAATTCAAAATTAATTATAATACATACGTGAAAAGTTGAATTCTGTTTAATTTATATTTTGTTATTTATACACTGACATGGCAAAGGCGTGTTCTCTTTGAACTTATCATCAATTTAATTAAACTTTACAATTTTCAACGTTCAGTTTCAGTAGTTTTTCGCTGGGTGCGGCGGTTTCAGGCGGGTAATCATTGCCGTGGCTTCATAGATGCGATTAATCATTGCTTTGTACCGACAGGGTTGAACTAAAATAACTTTAACTTAATAATATTTTGTACAAAAACTGTTATGACATTTATATGAAACTGGCTTATATAGTCTCTAAAAACTAAATAGATATAAAGTTTATTGTAGATTCTCTTGTAAATAAATAAATAAAGCAAAATGGATGACTAATTAACATTTCAATAAAGAGATAATAGTTACGATCTTCTCATATATTTTTTTTTCAATATTAACATTAAACAATTAGATCAATGAAATTTAAAAATACTGAGTCTTATTTTGGAACATGGTCACTTAATGGAGCGATTACCCTATTTAATAATTTGACACAATCGAATCCCCCGTCATGAGATAGGAATTGCGAAAGCATTAAACCTTGCAAAATATATTACTTATTATTCATTGTAAACAGGTTCCTCTGACCTCGATATTGAATCTACGAGAGAGCATATTTTCTCTGTTATTCACGTGTTCCACCCAACAACGGAGGGCACGAGTATTGACGTATCTTTCTATTATCGAAGCAACGGTGTCAAGATCGTGCTATGATGATTCATACATAAATAAGCGTGAACATATTAAATCAGGTATAGATTTGTCATGCAACTTTACAGTGATTGGTATTTTTTTGTTAAAATTCCATCGGTGAAGCTTTTGCCACTGTCAATATTTTACAAACTTTATTGATCAAGCAACTTCTGAAATTTTATTTATTTATTCACAAAGTCTTACATTTTAAGTTATGCGATACAATACAATATATATACAGAAAGATGCTGTTATATTAGTTATTATAAATATTAGTCAAATTATTATAGGTAATAAGCAATATACTAAAACAATAATAGTGAAGATGTTGATTATAAATCATGAAATTACTCAATATTATTTGTATATTATTATACAATATCTCAAATTAGAAATCTGGATCGCAAACTATCAAAAAGTTGTTTAAAAATTGTTGTATTCTCATGATGAACGCTGCACCTAAATTGGGCAATCCTGTGTCTCAGGTAGCTGTACAGATTGTGACAAATATTCTCATTTAGGTGAATATGTGTTACAATGAAATGAAAGTCACCTATATTATTGAAACGTTAGCTGGGGTCTGCGACTTAGTTCTGTGAAAATATCTTGTTTTAACGACATACGCGTTTTATTTGGATTTTAGCAAATGTATTTGATTCTATTTAGTTTTATAATTACTGCCTAAATCCTATGGAGAAGCGTAATAACATTTAGACTAAATGATACTCTAAATAGTACTCTATCTACCTGTAAATGTTTATTCTAAACCTAAATCGGTTAAGTCGTTTCAGAGATTAGCCCAGACAAATAAGAGACGCTTCAGTTGTTTTTATATCAATAGATTTTAAAAATATTTTGAGGTAAATAGTAAATCTTGATCCGTACATTTATTAACGTTACAGAATCCCTGGTGAAATCGCATAATTCTTTAACATGTAGTTAGTACACAGCCTAGAAATGGATTACCTCTCGAATGTAGCTACCAGAACACACAAATATTTGATGATTCATTTTGAAATGTAGCTGGTATGTATCCAGAAGGATATTAGAAAGTAGACATCTTGTAAATGACAAACAAGAGTATCGCGTAACTATATTGTCTATGAAACTTCACATGACTATTTCTGATAGAAAATTATTGTTCGCAATTTAAAACTATACTACAGTTATTATACGAGGTCCAAAGTAGGTTAAATTAGTAAATTTCGGTGTGAGTTTTCGGCAACGATCACGTATGTAAGTAAAATAAACTTTTATGCCAAATTACATCCTTTCTACTAAAGATCTTATTTGGTCAACTATCTTCTATAATCATTGTCTGTATATCAATCGTTTTGTACACTAATCTGTTTGATCAGAAAGCTTATAATTGGGTCTTCAGAGATTCTTCTGTATGCTTTTATATACTTTATAGGTTTTATCGTTTGAGCACAATCTCGTCTGCTGTTAAATTATGATGTGGTCTATCTTGGTAAGCATGCCGAATCTAGAGGGAACTGGCTCTCAAGTGCAGATCTTGGAACATACCATCAGATGCTTGGCGACAGATTTTCAACTCAAGGGTGGTAGCTAATTATGCGGACTCAGAGTAAGGGGTATCGAATAACATCTAAGACTTGAGACATCCAAGCCAACCTCACCTGCACGTGGTGCACCCTGTTGGTTAACGAACGAGGCAATTGCAAAAGCGGGGTGGTAGGGTTTTACAGCCTGACTGGGTCGCAACCACCATGTATATGGCGAAAAAGCCTGTCATAGTGATTCGCTTCTGCGGGTCGCGTTTCGGGATCAGCCTGTGGAGATCCAGCTTTTCGCAGGCCTGCAGCCAGTGGCGACCGGCGATAGATAGTGTGTCACTCGGTGGTCGCCATTGTTTTTGGATTGTACTGCGCTTACCATCAGGTACAAAGCAGTCATTTTGCCGTGCTACAATAAAAAAAAAGCGTTACCACTTTGCTTTCGTTTCTTTACGATGTTATTCCTTCACCTACTACTTTGTAAGGATTCGAATCTGAGTCCATCGCCACTGCCGGAACACTCTATCAACTAGGTCATCATCGCACAACATTATTTCTTCTTCTTTTGCCGATTCTTTGATATTGCAAGAGGATGAAATAAAAATATAAACAACAATTTCCAACTGTCTAGTTTCCATTAAACATTCTAGGAGTTCTAGCTATGCTATCGCTTGCAGGTAAGTAGTAAAAGAGACACAAAATTATCTCATTCCACATAAGTTCATGATTATATCTTAAACCAATTACGCTATGTTATACTCGTTCTATACGGAGGTTCAGCCAGTTTGGCACCCTTGAGCCTGTTACCAAGCAGCGAAGTGCCTTAAGCGTTCGCAATAGTTCGGTAAAGATATGAAGACCCGTCAGGCCAATGACGTAGTCAGTTTGAAAAGAAAATTACGATATATAAAACAGAATCCGACAACCCTAAACGAGTGGAAATATTAATGTAACAACACAGCACCTTAGCACAATGGTCTGCATCAGTGTCGACACGGATTAATGGATGCAGTGAGCCTTGCATAATGAATATTGCACCGAAATGCTAACCAGTGTATCGTATGCCACTATAATATTAAATAATTGTAGAAATTTAGATTACACTAACTGTGCTCGCGACTATGTCTGTGTCTATGTGTCTATGACTGTGTAACTTAAAGTAAAAAAACAGTGAGTAATAAAATCATTTGAATGTATTAAGTCAATACTACTACTTTTCTCTCGTACTTAAGTAGCATCGTCAAAAAAAATACAATAACTTTTGATAGAGTGAACCGATTTTAATGAAACCAAGACTAAATGTTACTTGAGGATATGCTTTACGATTTGATGTATTATTATGAACTTTAGCAGTAATGCGTGTTCAAAAAACTGACAGACATATAGACAGACTTTTCTAAAATTGTTTGAAATATATTTTATTACTTATTGCACGAGACCTGCAACAATTTTTTTCACAAAAATCTAAACACTACAGACACGTTAGATTTACATTCTTATGACATACATGTATAGAAGACGATAGATGTTTGAGATATGGCTTAGTGTTTTACAACCAACTGCATGCTTAATATCGATCATTTTTGCGATATCCTTGTTCGTTACTAGCCAACAAAATGCTTGGAACCGCTGATGGATTAGTTAATGGTATATTTTGACACCGCGTCGGTCTACAACCTTCTTAATGTGCCTCGTCCATCGTGATAAAATCTAGGTATGGTACTGGGGTTTTCCTAAGTCCTCCTGGCTGGGTACCCTAGGTAAATAGTAGGTAGTAGAGTCACGCTGAAGCTATTACTGATTTCAGCATGAATGGGTATGCTCGCCCGGGGTACTACCACCCTCTCACAGAAAAGTCACGTGAAGTAACAGTGCTTGCATTGTTGCGTTGCGTTTGGTCAGTGAGAGCGCCGAATAACTCACCTCCCTTCCCCCTCCACCAAACACAGGATGGCAACGCACTTGCGACTATTCTGGTGTTGCAAATGTCTACGGTGGTGATCACTTCAGGTGACCCACCTGTTCGTTTGCGTCTATTATAAAAAAAAGGCTTCTTAAGTTCAAAATTTATCACCAAGCACCCATGCACGTGTTGCAGTAATAGCATCTGAGAGCCAGAGCCTCGACGTTTAACGTGTTTACCATTTTGTACCACATTGTCATTTAAAACCTTTCAAACTTTTATCTAGACAGTTCGCTAAAAAAAACACTGAAAATTATATTTGAATATGTTAGCTTTATTTTTTCCCCTTCCCTTTGTTCTAATAATAACTACTTGTCTTATCACTCTGTACTTAATATTACAAAGTTGGCAGCTAACATCGTTTCCAATTGCATGTAACAGAGTTTCAGCAGAAATATGATTCTCACTTACCAAACAAATTATCGTATACAGCAGTTTAATTCAAACCATGATGTATGACGAAATTTAATATCAAACATGTCAGTAATTCTGGCTTTAGAATCATTATTGTTTTGAAGAAAAAATAAAAACAAATTATCTGATGTTTATATACTTACTTCGTTGAATCAAACTAAATTTAACACATTTATTTTAATACTTTACATGAAGGTTATCTAAATTATATTATACTAGCTGACCCGTGCAACTTCGTCTGCATCAAATCGATTGTCACCGGTTTCAATTGTATTTTTAAACGCGAAAATTTTTAATAAACCTAAAACCCGATTGCAGCCACACCTACCGGTTTCCATTGTAAATCCAAACTATCAAGGAACTCCCTCAAACATACACCCAGATGGTAGGTTAGAAATCGTTTAAAATAAGCCTACAACCCGTTCGTAACATCATCTACCGTGTTTAATTTCAAAAAAAGTAACCTACGTATATTAGCGGTAATGTAAAAAAGCTTTAGAGGTCTATGAACCCCCAGTTGGAACGATTATTTTTTATATACAAAATAAGTATCAAGGAGTTATTAACACTCTTGGCTTAATAGGTATATAAGTGTAATCTTTCAAGGTACTACTGACTTCTTGGTTCTTATACTTCTACTTAATACTTAAATGGATATTCAATTTATATTGTATACTAGTTGTGCCCGTATCTTTGCATACAATAACAACATAATAATTATTTTCATATCGAAAACTTTATTTTTACTTATACTAGTGGGCCCAGCGGAGTGTTATAATGAGAAAAACGCTGATCTTTTTAAAACAGGTTTTTTAATACACACTGAAGATAATTGTAGAATAGAGACTTAGCAAGTGTTTACGACTTCGCGGTCCGGCCCGAACTAACTATGAAAAACTTTAAGTTAAACACGTAAGGTCGGTCTAGATCTAAAAGTGCTGACTAGGCACCTAATCATCAATAGCTTATACAGTCAGGGGATATACGTTGTCACTAATAAAACTTAACAAAACCGCATGAAAATTGGTTCAGTAGCTTTTGATTTTATCGAGATCTGACAGACAGACGCGACAGAAGGCTTTGTTTTATAATATGTAGTGATTTCATTAAGTATTATTAATTATAGATTATTTGAGAATAAATTACATTTGTTTTTTACTATTTTTACTTACAATTGTTACCGATAAATTATTATTAACAATCGTAGAATCACATATACTTTTCGGGTACAAATTATCACACAAATTTATTAAGTCCATGAATTTATTATTTGAATTTGAAAACAATGTACACTGACAGAACTACATTTATATAAATATATATATATGATGAGTACTAAATTATCCCATTTAGTTTTACGTCTAACTACGTCTGATATTATAAAAATTTATATAAGTTAAGAGCAAGTATAGAGTATATTTTAAGGGGTTTTTTATATCAGTTATGAAGTTAGTTTGTGTAAATCACCATAACGGATCATTTACACGATGACAATACACGACCGAGGAATAATAGAATGAGACACGGACCGATGGAAAAAAACAGTCATCTCATTCGGACACCTGCGATTCCCAAAAATCGATTATACACGTGTATGCCTTACGTAGGATATTATGCGATGGAATTTCTACCTAATGCGCAGTATATAGAGGTAATTTTAGTGGAATAACTAGCTAGTGAAAGAACATAATTGTCGATTTTGTTTGTTAAATATCCAAGCGTCGTCTCGTCAAAGGGGTTGAATATTTGTTATTTGAAACTTAGTTGTATCGCCAATTGATTGGTACTTATATTCAATAAATAATAGTTAAAAAAACTAAAAAAAACACAACAGTGACGCATGTTAATATCAGCACCTTCGTGGCTCTTCTCGCGCGCCCCCTAGGGGACGTGCGGGGAAACCGCGTCAGGGAAGACCCCTCTGGCGGTGGCGTGATCTCGATCCGCTGCTACGGACGGTTCTTGTTATTCGAGGCTGCGTCCTCTTGCGAGCCGCGCCTCTATAGGTATTCTTGTTCTCCTTCTACTTGTACTCGGGCATTCTGTGCGGGTGGGCGCCCTTATCTAGGCCGGTACCCCAGGGGTTGATCACGTACCCTCGTCCATGGCGTTCTCACTTCCTCTCTGTCAATAATGATCTCAGGTGTTGTAGGCCGGCTTGTGTGAGCAGGCTGTTTCATACGATCTGGTTGCCCGTGCCAACGTTGAATTCAATATCAAAAATACCTTATTAAATTTATATTAGGCCTATACGAATGTGCTCGTGAACGTCAAAACTACCACCGGTTCGGGCAAATAACCCACTCATCTAGAAAAACAGGAGAGAAACTTGATCGGGTTTATCTTTTTAACATAAAACTTTTTACACATTTAAAATACACTACACGTTACAATTGTTTTAATGGATGCACAGAGAGGAGTCAATTCGAATAAAATAAAATATTGATCCATTCTATAATAAATAATAGCCTTTTGATACCAAAACCCGCTTGACACGGATGGTTTTTTTTTTTCTCGAATTGACTACGCAATTACCCGGCAGTCTTCACAGTTTCACCGGACTACTAAGGTTGGCGCTTAAGGCACACTTTTAGGTAACATACACAAGGGTGCACGCACACCTCGGCTTGGGCTGTTACCTGGAAAAAGACGCGTCTGTCCTAGCTAACTATTCTAAGCTATTCATACATATATACATTTGTGAACCATACAATCGAAATTGCATGATTCACAAATGAATACGTGTATATCGGATGGCGGTTAAACTTACAGTCCGGCAAATCGGTAATATGCTTTGGGGCAAAACTGTTAGTTGTTTTACTGAGTCTGAAATATGGGATTGCTGGCGGAATTAAAACTAAATATATCCCGAATGAGAAACGCCGCAGGTATCGTTATGATATAATATAAAAGCTAATATATATATGAAGAGAAGGTTGCTTTTGTTTCACATGATTCATACTTCAATGCGGGTGATGTGACCCGTGTAACATTAGTGAGATGTCGCTTTGTTTGACGTGTTTATTACGTAAACAATTACTAGTAATCCACCTACATCTTTTAATATACATTTATTTACTTTAATGTATGTCTAGTTATCTCATCATGAATTGGAATACCAGTTCAACATTTTGTTCTATTTAAAAGTATAGATATAATTAAGGTGAATACAGCCTTGGTCTTATATTTGTCGCTGCAGTAGTAAGTAATCAATTCATCGTCATCTTATGTGTCTAATCCGGTAGTAATTCAGTGTAATATATTTATTAAGCAACCGACTACACGTTTGTACATTGCTATTTACAGCGCTGTAGATATTACTCAGTTGTATTAAAGCGTATAGCTGATTAATGAATATAATATTATGTGTATATTCTTTGTAACTGTGATGTATTCAACACAATGTAAACATTTTTCTTCCTTTCGTTTAGTTTCTATATATAGCATTGTACCGCTACTTAATTCTGCATCTCTGAACGGTTTACTTGGTCATATATTGATAACGCTAGAGTTTGGTAATATTATGTGTTTTTTAAATATTTCATAGGTACAATATCATCTGATGTGACGATATAGTTTAAAATGGTATGCCAAACTAAACTAAACTTGAGTTCTTTAACCCGTTACATAATATAAAATTGGTGGTATATTCTGTAATATAGTTAGGTCATTGTGCACATCTGAAGTGGAATTGAAATAATAATATGAATTCAGAGATAGCACAACAAGGTCCTGCAAAATTTTGACCAATTAATTCAAGAGCTAAAATATCCGAAGTCGTCAACTCAAAAAAAAATCGACTTCAAATATATTATTCGGTAGCGCGAATATCAATATTTTTTATTTAATTTGGTTAATTTAATTATTCAGTTATTTTTCGTTTTTTAGTGTCTTATTTGTGTTTCACATCGAAGGCGGTATATTTGTTTTGGAAAAAAAATTATTTCTCCTTTTTTAGTGTTCATAAATATACCTGGTTTCTAATGGGTATAATAAATCGGTTCCAATTTCACGAAAATACGTAAATATGAAGTGGGTGAAAATCAAATAAACGATTTTTCACCCCCTTAGGGGTTGAATATTTTCTTCAAATTTATGTGGGACCACCTCTGAATATAATCGATTCAAATAAAAAAAGAATCATTAAAATCGGTTCATAATTAACGGAGATATCGATTAACATACATAAAAAAAAATACACACAACCGAACGTAGTAACCTCCTCCTTTTTCGAAGTCGGTTAAAAATACGAAACATTTGCTTACTTGATAATAGTAACAATAATCTTTAAGAAATATCGGCTACGAAAATAGCGAAATAAGAAGAAAATTAAATAAAGTAATTATTTTTACATATAAGTCTAAAGTAGGTATTACAAATTTTATATTTATTCTAAGTGTTTTACGAATAATACGGCTTATTGCAGAATTTGAACATGCGTTCCATGACCAGCATAGTTTCTTTATTTATGTTTATATTATAACATTTTTAGTTCTTTTATATAACACATTAACTTTGTTAGCGTTAAAATTCTTTATATAGATTCATAAAATAAATTAACTGTTACACGTAACTCGCCATCAAGAAGATAACAATTGACCATTTAACTCACTATTGTGATTCATCAACGATAATTTATTCTTCCTGGTTGTGTAATGTACAATTAGCATATATTATGAAACCATTAGCTAAGTGTTAGTGAGTTATCAAGGTAGGTGGGGTAAAAAATATAGTTATTTTGTCACGTGCTGATCAATTTTCATAGAAAATTACAAATCTATATATATACTAGCGGTCACGCGGACGTTGTCCTTTCTTGATAATAAAAAGAATAATCTAAAATCCAACTGCAGCGCTACCTACCGGGTCCAAATCTATACCATTCTCGGGTCTACTCGAATACGCACACAAAATTTCATCAAAATCGGTCCAGCCGTTTAGGAGGAGTTCAGTGATATACACACATACAGAAGAAATTTATATGTAACTTGTGTCTGCACTTTTTAGGTTTTTGTAAAAAAAAATATTTCATTTGTCTATAAAATAATGAAATATATTTCAAACATTTTTAGAAATGTCCGTCTGTCTGTATGTTTTAACACGCCTACTAAAGGCCTTTGTTATGTCCGAGTCGCACGGACTAAAACCCCACGGTGTACGTCTGCCGCTATAGTTGGGGCGGCACGAGATCTCTATAGACTTCATCGTGCCGCCCCAGCGGTTGGGATTATTAAATAATAATAATCAATTTTCATTCATTATAACCAAAATAAATTACATATACAAGAAATAATGTACACATAAGCCTTTATTCGGAGTCATTGGCGGGATCTTACTCTGTCTGGTCATATTAAAACAATTTTCAAGAATAAACAAGCCTCAGTTCAGTTATCATTCAAAATACTTTATTAACTTAAACCCTAAAAAGGTAATTACAAAGTTTAAAACCAGTTTGTTAAACATCCCATTAATTGAAAAAGCCAGCAAGGAAATCGATCCAGTTCCTTTACTTTTTTCCTCATCACACTATAATATCCTTTTAACACAGCATTTAGCGGGATTTTAGTTTGTTGATGGCATTTTACGTAATATAGTTCGGTTATTGGCAATAACTTATTACGCATAAATGAAAAGACTAAACGTAGCAATTAAAACGCACTTAAATTCAAACAAATTCGCAGTCATTTGAATTTTACCTACGCACTTTGTTTGAGTAAATACTTAGAAATTAATTAATATAAATGGTAAAATTTGTAATATCACGCATGTTGCTTAGACTTTTTTGATGTGTGTATCTGGTTTCTAATGGGTATAATAAATCGGTTCCAATTTCACGAAAATACATAAATATGAAGTGGATGAAAATGAAATAAACGATTTTTCACCCCCCTTAGGGGTTGAATATTTTCTTCAAATTTATGTGGGACCACCTCTGAATATAATCGATTCAAATAAAAAAAGAATCATTAAAATCGGTTCATAATTGACGGAGATATCGATTAACATACATAAAAAAAAAACACACACAACCGAACGTAGTAACCTCCTCCTTTTTCGAAGTCGGTTAAAAATACGAAACATTTGCTTACTTAATAATAGTAACAATAATCTTTAAGAAATATCGGCTACGAAAATAGCGAAATAAGAAGAAAATTAAATAAAGTAATTATTTTTACATATAAGTCTAAAGTAGGTATTGCAAATTTTATATTTATTCTATGTGTTTTACGAATAATACGGCTTATTGCAGAATTTGAACCTGCGTTCCACAACCAGCATAGTTTCTTTACTTATGTTTATACTATATCATTTAATACTCACTATAGCAGAATAAACTCGACAACTTGCAGCGCGAAGCAGCACGTGTGGGGCTCAAGATCAATGTAAAAAAGACCAAGGATATGCGACTAGGTTCGAATAATGACATCCCACTTTTAATTGGGGGAGTGGTGGTGGAACCAGTCTCCAACTTCACATACCTTGGCAATGTCGTGTCGCCGACTGGAGGATCAAAGCTTGACATTGCATCTCAGATTGCCAAAGCAAAGAGCGCTTTCGTGTGTCTTGGGCCCGTATGGCAAGCCAAGTACCTCTCTAGAAGAGTGAAACTGAAAATATTCAAGTCCAACGTCAAGTCAGTCTTGCTGTATGGGTGTGAGACCTGGAAGGCTACCATAGATCTCGCACACCAGCTCCAAGTTTTCGTTAACCGCAGTCTACGTCATATATTGAGAATCTTCTGGCCAGAGACAATCAGCAATGTAGATTTGTGGAAAATGTGCCATGAAGATCCCATGGACCATCAAGTGCGACGTCGAAAATGGACCTGGATCGGCCACACTTTGCGAAGGGACAACAGCCATATCCCTAATCAGGCATTGGACTGGAATCCCCAAGGCAGGCGGAAACGTGGTCGTCCTAGACAAACCTGGCGAAGATCTGTGCTTGCAGAGTGTGCGAAAATGGGGCTTGCTTGGAGTGAGGTGAACCGTCAAGCCATCGACAGATCGAGATGGAGAAGCATTGTGTCTGCCCTCTGCCCCGACAGTTTGGGGACATAGGATCCCAAGAGAGATAGTCTATCAATAAATGGTATATGGTCAGTGAACTACGGTTAAATAATTACTAACATGTAATGTGGTTCTATGTTTGTTGACAAAGTTGAGACAGCACTTTTTAATAACAACGATAAGTATAAATAACAGGGGATAATTATTCATTTATGAATTTGAAGTTACTTTAATTGCATTTGTATTTTTTATCTTTATGACGTAGAAGCCAAAACATAATATCTTTACCATTCTTTCTCACATCATACGTTATTGAGGGACGGTCGGACTTTAGCTTTTATCTATATAATAACTAAATATTAACTGAGCGAATCACAACCCATACTACTTGAGCTAAGGCCGCGAAAATTTACAAGTGGATTTCTTTTATACTGTAGGTGGCGTTATTCTTTTGGAAATTTAGCACCAAAGGTGATGAAAGTTCGTTTGAAAATCCGTCATTGTTCTGCGATACAGTTACTATTTTATATATAACCAGCGCTGATATGCGAGACGCTAGCTCGAACTAATTTGTTGATAAATATCCTGATTAATAAGGATAAAAGCATGTTGAGTCTTTTGTCTCATAACACTGATATTTTTTATTCTGATTTGACGAAATTCAAAGATATTATAGAAATATTCATTGTCGTCAACCTGCTAGAGACCCACTGCAGGGCCATAGGCCTCTTCCCGCCAAGTCAGTCCACGACATATTAGCGATTTTAAAATTCTGAGAAATCTATATTTTATTATTTCCCACATACAGTAGCATTT
>MU158885.1:629348-686719 GCA_015888305.1 Antheraea pernyi | reverse complement strand
ACCTACATACTAAGTTTCACGGAAATCGCTGCCGCCGTTTCCGAGATCCTGAATATATAACAATATAAATATATACAAGAATTGCTCGTTTAAAGGTATAGATTATGTTTTTATATTATTGAGGACTTTTTGTGAAAGAGTAGATCATGGATCATGGAGTATGTTTGATGAATAGAGACTTATAAATAAAGTCTATGAATTATCAATGATAAAAAAAACAAACCAATTTCCTTTTTGTTGGTAAGAGTAAAATTCGTTAATATGGCTACTAACTTATCGATATTAAAAAACACAAACTGTTTCCAATTTTCTTTTTGTTGGTAATTCGTTAATAGCTGCTAATAAAAAAAAATTAAACAGACAACCAGAAGGTATTGAACTTTTTTCTATATATAGCTTTTTTTTATTGTAGCACGGCAAAATGACTTTACTGTGCCTGATGGTAAGCACAGTACAATCCACAAACAATGGCGACCACCAAGTGACACACTATCCATCCGCCGCTGTCATGCCGGCCTGCGAAAAGCTGGATATGCACAAGCTGATCCCAAAACGCGATCCGCAGAAGCGAATCACTACAAATTTAAATTTTATAAATATTTACAGGCTTTACAGCCCTTACTGTGATTTTTCTCCATGCTACCATCTACAAACAACTGCAGAACACCTCTGATTCTTTCGATGCGTCTACTCTTTACTGGTATTTATCCTACCACCGTACTAACAATGTTTTTTTTTTATTTCTATACCAGTATTATAATTAAGAAAGTATAAGGAAAATTGTATGTCTGTTGCATTTTGGACTAGACCTTTAAATAGATCAGTATGAAATTTGACTTTGTTGCCTTCGACCTGAAGAAGGACTTAGGGTGCTATAAATCCTATTTATACCTAAAAATATGCAGAGGAATTAATCAAAAAAAGTTAGTATCGTATAAGCGTTAAACTCCGTTACAGCGTTTCCTTTATACTCAACGATTGCAGCATGTTATCTTAAACAAACATTAGATTTCGAAGCATTCGTAAACGACTCGTTCGTCATCTCTCATTATCGTTCAAATGATCTTTAGTATATTTTTAATGATAGTCTATCAATAAATGGTATATGGTCAGTGAACTACGGTTAAATAATTACTAACATGTAATGTGGTTCTATGTTTGTTGATAAAATTGAGACAGCACTTTTTAATAACAACGATAAGTATAAATAACAGGTGATAATTATTCATTTATGAATTTGAAGTTACTTTAATTGCATTTGTATTTTTTATCTTTATGACGTAGAAGCCAAAACATAATATCTTTACCATTCTTTCTCACATCATACGTTATTGAGGGACGGTCGGACTTTAGCTTTTATCTATATAATAACTAAATATTAACTGAGCGAATCACAACCCATACTACTTGAGCTAAGGCCGCGAAAATTTACAAGTGGATTTCTTTTATACTGTAGGTGGCGTTATTCTTTTGGAAATTTAGCACCAAAGGTGATGAAAGTTCGTTTGAAAATCCGTCATTGTTCTGCGATACAGTTACTATTTTATATATAACCAGCGCTGATATGCGAGACGCTAGCTCGAACTAATTTGTTGATAAATATCCTGATTAATAAGGATAAAAGCATGTTGAGTCTTTTGTCTCATAACACTGATATTTTTTATTCTGATTTGACGAAATTCAAAGATATTATAGAAATATTCATTGTCGTCAACCTGCTAGAGACCCACTGCAGGGCCATAGGCCTCTTCCCGCCAAGCCAGTCCACGATATATTAGCGATTTTAAAATTCTGAGAAATCTATATTTTATTATTTCCCACATACAGTAGCATTTGTCAGGGTCAGGTTTCCTCGTGATGTTCCCCTTCCTTAGTGTTACCAATTTAAATGAGTAAACGTACGTGAATTCTGAAAAAAATTATTTTCACATGCCGGGGTTCGAACCTGCAGACATTGGATGATATTCCACCGGTCGAATTACTAGACGACCTCCACTCACAGAAATATTATCTCGCTCGCTGTTAATTGTGGACAGAAAAAATTGTGAATAAATATGTACAAAGAGCCAATAACTATATAGGAAATACGTGAGAAGTCGCGGGAAAAGACAGATTCGATGATGAACTTCTATTGAAAGAGATACGTAATCTTATCATATATGTATTGCAAATCAACCCGAAAACCAATGTAAGAGGAATAGAAAGAATGGCATAAATGATAATTTTATCCAAACGAAACGGCCAGCAAAAGCTAGTCATCCGTTGATTATATTACATTGAAGAGAAGTTACTTTGCCTCTATTATTTGAAGACAATATTAGATTTAAAAAAAAAACGTTTTCTCATAATAAAATGCGTACAAGGAAGCAGTCAGACTCGATTTATGATGGTCTTGATTTACGCGTCGCCATAAACCGACGTACACTATTGTCCGTTATCGTTTTTAATAGTTAAATACTGTAATAAAGCTTACATCACGAATGCTAACAGTTATTCTAAAAAAAACATTGTAATATGATGTATTAGATCGTATACTTTTTGACATTTAATATTTTTTCAAATAAAAACTTCATACATTGTTGCAATATTTTATTGGAACGTAACTGACGCTGTCAATACTGATACAGTATCGTTCAGTAAGAGTTAAAATTTTATTACTTCAATTAAAAATTTAATATTGTGTTTTTTAAGGCTTTGTTATATCACATTTATATAGAGGGAAATATTTTTTAAATCCATACAAACCAAGTGAAGAATTCGTCTATATATAGGAGCAGGTTAGGCCCCCCTTGGCAGCGGCTCAAGCCTAGGTCCGTTCTCTCGGCGTGGAGGCCTTGAATGCGCTGCTCGCGCGATACAGTGACACAAAATCTTACATCACTGCGATAACATTACACACATCACCTCCACACACGTGCACGCATACACGCTTACAAGTGGAAGGGTTTTAATTTTTTCTTATCAAACTGAAATACATAGCTTAGAAAATTATCCGATACGATATATATATAAGAGTTGTTAAGGTATGTATGCCTGGTACACATATATGTTTCAACAACTCATATATTTATGAATAGTTAGCTTAGCTTAGCTTAGCTCAGATAGGTCGCGAATTCCATGAATCAGGCAACAGCCCAAGCCGAGGTGAGCCGAGCACTCTTGAGCTAGTTGTTAAATAAAATTGGCTGAGTGCCTTAAGCGCTCGCCTTAGTAGACTGGTGAAGACCTTGCTAGGTCGAGGTACCAGGTGAGTTCGAAATAAAATTCTATATATAGGCAGAATTTTTATAATTTCTGATCGATTCAAGTAAAATAAAACTAAGATAAAGTTTATTTAAGAATATATTCTTTGTAAAAATAAGTTAGAACAAAATTATCAGCGAATTCCTCTAACTAAATATTAAATTATATAAAGAAATATATTAATAAAAACTAACGGACTATCCTGGCTTCGCATGGTTTAAGTTTAGTAACGATAGAAATGAGATTAAGAATTTCTCTTTACAGAATGCTTATCCAATTAAATCAAATAGCGACTATACAACTGAACCTCAGTCTATTGATTATTTTAATATCTTTTAAAGCCTTTCTAGTATTTTTCTTTCTCTGTTCTGTCACACATTTTTATATGAAACATTTTTAATGCAAATTTTCACTTGTCGTTACGATTTTTGAAATATTTTCTCTCATACAAACAAACACTTAGAAAAGACCTCAAGTAATTTACATTAGTAAAATTAATACTTAGGCAGTACGGTTATCCGATAGTATTGCGCATAACATAGGTCAAGTATAACACTCGTCATGTTGGCAATATTAAGAACGACCAACGTATAGTCTTCTCCCCCGTCCTTTTTGGGTCGAGGGAAAATTGGTCGAAGCGGAGCTTCTCTCGATAGTGTTATTTGCTGCAGGACAATAACTGCGGGGTGTTGGAGTGCTCACGCTGGACAGTAAAACTGTTCGGCCCTGTCATATTACGCCGCCTTCATCACTGATCGGCCTTCAAATACAAATGCAAGAGAGCTTACCGGCGAACTGTGACTAACGACGGACCTGGGCGATGGTAACGCATGTAATGGCGCTAGATTGTACAGGTGCTGGTGGCGCGAAGAGACCCCGCGCGCGACAATTATTTTGTCTAGACGCCATATGAAGGTATTCGGATGACTGTACTCGAGTGAATTGTTATATTACATTATAGAATATTACATACCAGGCACAGTGACTCTTTTTTTGTGTTGTCACCTTTTGGGATCAGTTAATCATCTTTTTTTTAATGTCATAACTGGCAAACGAGCTTGTGGTTCACCTGATTTTAAGTGATCACCACCGTCCATAGACACTAATAACACCGGGGGAGTCGAAAGTGCTTTGCCAGCCTGTGTTTGAGGAAAAGGGAGTGAGAGAGGAGAGGAGAGGGGAAGGGAGGTGGACCTCTGGCGCTCTCACTGACCGAACGAAACGCAACAATGCAAGCACTGTTACTTCACGTCGGTTTTCTATGAGAGGTTGGTACTACCCCAGACGAGCCGACCCATTTATGCTACCTATGAACTGCACTGTGCGTATATCATTTAAATACGTTACTGAGCTATAAACTGTAATAAAAAAAACACTTTGATATATAGACTGTTATTTATTTACTGACCAGTAACAGAGATTTTTAAGAGTAATAGATTAGCATGGTATGGGCATATCATGAGAAAAGATAAATGTAATTTCAAAAATTTTAAGTATGAAAGTAGATGAATTTAGGACTAGACGGGGACGGAAAAGGGTATGGATAGATTGTGTGAAAAATGTGTGTAGAAAAGGTGTAAATACTGAGATGACATCTGACATTGGAAATTGGAAGAGGATTTTTTTTTGAACCGACTAACGCTATTCACCTCACAGTTCTGTACATCATCACCGGATTAATGGGCAGAGCGCTAATGGCGCTTAGCCGCTTGGGCGGGGGGGTGTTGCCTTGGATGTAGCAGTATGAATCGTACTAATTTAAACTAGGTAGGCTAATCATACATACTAGTGGGCGCCCAGTGGTCGACATTCGACCATAGTTCATTGATTTTTTTAAGTTTGAATTTTATTAGGGTTAATATTATTGTTGAATGTAGAATTAAAAAGAGTAATTGGAACGTAAGAGTAAAATAATATATACAGTCGAGCATAGCAACCTCCTTCGCAACCTTTTTTGAAGTCCTTTATTGACAGATGTCAAAATGTCTTTTTTATTTACATGTGTGTATATGTTGTGTAAAATTGTGGCATTAGTGTGAGTAATGCATATTTTAATTAATTTAATGTACTTCTAATGCATTTTATATAAAATAAATAGCTTTCTGCACTTCTCCTCCATATAAACTTTAACTATGCCAAATTTCACGTTCATCCGTTCGCCCAATTCCGTTAAAAAGGGGTACAAAGTTTAGGCTTTACGTTAATATATATGATAAGAATTAGAAATATATACATGTGTACCAGCATGAGTGCCTCATGAACACAAACATGTATTTTATATCTATCAATTCGGCTAAACTAAATTAACCAAGTTCGGAGGAAAATATTGTGCCGACCCTACTTAGGTGGGATAGGATAAGAAGATAAAGAGATGATGATTTATTTTTGACCGCGTGATTCTGATTGTATTTAATCAATCACATATTATCATAATAACTTCATATAACATATGGGATACCATCAATTACTTTCTTTTCATACCATTATGAGTACTTAAATTCGATAGTACCACTCGAGCAATGAAACTATAATGTTATAAGGTCGGTTAACATTAACTCACAAATTGATGGTCATATTTGAACTGTACATTATTTTTTAACTTCTATTCCTTTGTCGTGAGAGAGTGTTTGACGATCGGGATATGACTCATCTGCGCTGGCGCACGTTTTATACAGCATGCTTACAAAATTTAAATGTTTTATTGATATATAATTTATTATATTAATAATTAATAAATATACTGTTGTATGATATAATATTCTTAAATACAATAAAAATATAGACAAGACGATCTGTCTAGGTACATTGAGAAATATATATAAACGTAGTTTTGGTAAAAAAATTAACCAAACCAAAATATATCAAAATATCACGTCAGTGATATTTACTTGCTTAATTTTTGTAATCTTATGAATATAATTATTATTGTTTATCAGTAAATGCTAGCATTTCTATGGTCGGTAAAAAGATCTTTAAAAATGAATTTAAAATCTAAATCTTAAGATGGATCGACTTGACTTGGAAAATCTATATAATATTAGATACTTCAAGCTTTGTTTTTTCTTTCTTAAAACGAACTTATCTCTGAAATCAACTGTCGAATTTAAAAAAATATATTTTTCCATTTTGTAGACTGTTTCTAGAGAAAAGTTTACAGATGCATGATGTCCAAGATTACATGATTAGTAAACGATAAGTAGAAGTAATAACCATATAAATTATAAGTCACAAAGTATGCTAAGTTAGAAATAAGTAATAGTGCGGGCGAATTTTAAGACATAAAAAATTAAAGAAACGTGAAAGTGCAGGTAAAATCAATATTAATTTCTTAATATGTCGGGTGTTAATATAGTGAAAAGTAATTTACTTGATATTATCAAGATAAAGTTATTTCTCATTGCACGAAATATACTAATATCCTCTATAATTACAATATTTATTGAAAAAAAAACTGTGTGATTACAGTAGATAAATTACACAAGTAGGTGGTAGGTACATTAGGTGGTAGACGGTAGAACCACGCCGAAGCTCTTACTGGTGTCAGCATGAATGGGTCGGCTCGCCCGGAGTACTGCCACCAGATCCACACAAACACCCACGTGAAACGTTAATGCGTCCATTGTTGCGTTTTGTTCGGTCAGTGAAAGCGCCAAATGCACCCCTCTCATTCCCTTCTCCCTCCTCTCCCCCTCGCCATCCCCACTCCCCCAAACGAAGGCTGAATACGTACTTGCGACTTCCCTGGTGTTGTTAGTATCTATGGACGGCTGTGATCACTTAACACCAGGTGACCCGCCGTTCGTTTGCCTCTTATAATATAAAAAAACAAGTCTTCATTATCTTGAGTTATATCCAATTAGTCTACATTTTACAATATTCAAGACAATAAGTGAATTTAAAAATATCTTCGTTCCTGGAAAAACTTGGAAACGTTACTAAACAACATAAGCTATTGTAACCTGATTGCAATTTCCCATTGTTAGTTCAATTCGGTTAATCCTTAACGTCTATTGTGCTATGTCTAGACACGGTACTACGTCTGTGTCAACCTTTGGCATATTGTTTTTGTGGATAGGTCGTAAAGGGTCAGGTCGTTGATTGTCGCCAACATTTTAGAAATTTATTTAGGTGACATTTAAATTTCTCTATTTTTTGTATTAAAAAACGATGACGACTGTGTTTATTTTAATTATAATTGGAAACTGAATAATTTACAATATAGAGGCTTCTTGCTGTTTTGCGTGCATCACTCAAAAAGTACTAGATAAAGTTTGATCTGTTATTCACATGTTGTAGATTTATATTTTTATATAAAAGAAAACATATCACGTTAGTTTCATTAAATTCATAAAAATTAAAAAAATACAATTTTCAAATGAACTACGCGTTCGGCTATTTCTTGCCTAGGAGAAGTGAAGTAAGCAGTGTGGTAAATACATAATAATAAAATATATTGTTAAGAGAAATATGGAGAATCATCTATGGAGAACTCAGACTTCTATCAGTGTCATAATCCTGAGAATTAGGTCGGCGTGATTTTAGATAAAACCTGCTAGAAATAAATAAATTTGTCTTGTTTAGAAATAAATGAAATAATTCGATTTTTTAATATATGGATATAAAATTTCAATAAACTGTTTAATAATCTTAGTTATTCTAAATATTGAACGAGGATAAAATAAAATAGAAATTACTTAAAATATTTCCAAATCACGCTGTATATTATCTGATGCAAGAGATAAGGTGCGTACACACAGGCTTTTTTTCGAACTCGGTGCCTACTCGTACCACCGTTCTACTTCTGCGCATGAGTCACCGGCCAGTGAGATCCGACAGGAAGCCGTAGAGACGCGCTTGGAATTTATAATTTCATTTTTAGAATAATTATTACATTTTTTCTTTATTTTCTATTACATATTCGTCAATGGACGTCTGTACCTATAAAAATGTTGCTATTTTAAAGTCGTTTCGCAGAAATTGAAATTTAACGTTATGGTTCAGTTATAATGTACTTTTAAAATATTGAATATGTTCATAATTTTACATTTTTAATGTCATAGCAGGCAAACGAACAGGTGGGTCACCTGATATTAAGTGATCACCACCACCCATAGACACTAACAACACCAGAGGAGTTGCCAGCCTGTGTTTGAGGAAAGAAAGAGAAGAGGGAGAGGAGAGGGGAGGTGGGCTTCCGGCGCTCTCACTGACCTAACAAAACGCAACAATGCAAGCACTATTACTTCATGTCGCTTTTCTATGAGAGGGTGGTACTACCCCGGATGAGCCGACCCATTTATGCTGAAACCAATAATAGCTTCAGCGTGGCTCTACCACCTACAAACTAATAACTAAATATATAGTAATTATAATGTTAATTATCTGTTTATAAGATACCATTTGCTTATAATAGTTTATTCTAAAATTATATATATTTTTTTCAATGTAATCATTTCTACTACTTATACTCTATTTATGTTAGAGTAACGAATATTATTAAAAAAATACAAAACATGTAAACTCCATTGCGTTTTCTGTCTCTCCGCTCTGTTGACCAAACTCGAGACGATGTCTTCAAACAATATTTTTTTTATCTATTTGACGCCGAAAATATTTAACTCCTAAACGTTTCAAATTATAATTAGGACCTTTTGAATTGGTGATAACGACCAATTTAGATTTACCGCCAAGGAAATTAGCTTTTCTAACGTTTTCTTCGTGGATGATATTTTTTCGATTGTCAAACTCAAATTGGCCGATAAAATTGACTGTGGAGACTTTAATATTAGACCGAATGACCAATATTAATCTTAAACTGTCGCTTATTGTAACTAGATGATTACTGTGTGGTATCGGTATGGTTTTATTGCTTATGGGACAATTGTATAGGAGCTCTCTCCATGTGCATTTGGATCTGACTGTGATGAATTAGATTTTGTTATAGTTTTCATTGTAAAGTAATATGACACGATTGACTTCACTTTGCTGTAGGTCGTGGTTTATACATTAAATTATATTTTTGATAACCTGAAAAGTAAGTACGTAAGGTAAGGCATTATGTGAACACTTCTTAATTTTATTTATTGCCTAATTGTATCCGAGTCTTTGAAAGTATCTTAATATGTAAGGCAACACCCTTGAGCCTGTTGCCATGCAGATGGGTGCCGTCAGCGCTCGTCTTATAAGCCTAATGAAGCTGTGTAATAGGAAAAGTCTTGTTATTATCTTTTGGCATTACTATTCTTTGTAATTTATAGTTGGGTTATAAAAAATATATTCTATGTGTTTTAGTATCTGTGGTAGGCTGAATAGTATACGACTTGAAGCACTGCGCTGACTGACACAGAGCTTTGAGACTATCGCGAACCTTACCTAGGATGAAACCACTCTTTATAAGCTATGCTTTATACCAGTTTGTTTTAAAATGCCCTAAAAATATATTGCTTAAATTGATAAATATCACTAAATATCTGTTAGTTCAAAGTTAACATTGAATGTTCAAGGCGTTGTTTAAAGGTGTTATGAAACTTCAAAAACTGAATAACAATAAGATATAGTGTTATTACACTAATTACATCTGGAGATGATTTATAATAAAAAGATAGCAGTATTTTATGATGTTGGATTAGCTGAAAGTGTGTTCGGACACAGCGTTGTGTAGTCCGGTGAAGCTGTGAAGGCCCGTCAGTATAATAGCAAAGTCAGTTCGAAAAAAACAAAACAAACAGTGTTTCGATGGATGTAGGTCGTAGGTAGATTGACTCTGAGTTTTCAGAAAGTTAAACATCTTTATTGAACCATGGCATGGTGGTATGGCTTTTTTAATTCCTCCTGGCTAATTACCACCCTAAAGCTTAAAATCTGTCACCAAGCACCTGCTGGTATGGTCTCATATATATATATTTATATCATAAGAGGCAAACGAACAGGTAGATCACCTGATGTTAGGTGATCACCGCCGTCCATAGACACTTGCAGCACCAGGGGAGGAGAAGAGGGGAAGGAGTAACCAGGCAAAACGCAACAATGCAAGCACTGTTACTTCACGTCGGTTTTCTCTGAGAGGGTGGTAGTACCCCGGTCTGTGTACTCTTTCGTTTTTTCATATTGATTATAGTGTGAATGACAATATTCAAATTTCGAAATTTGTCTTTTGAAATTATTAACATTAGTGTGGTTTTCATATCTATTAGCACTCGGAACATTATATACATTTATATAAAGTCTGTTAATCAATCAAACGTATGATAAATAGTAAAATATCAATATCATATGTACACAGGCCGCTATACTACGCGTCTCTAGTCTGATGCAAGCTGCTCAAGCGCAATACGCCTTGTCATGCTTACGTAGCATGTTATGACGCGTGATTATAAATTTATCTCCTCCCAAAAGTAACACTCAACGCACCTAAAGAGGTTTCACATCTAAAACACATATAAAATTTTAAAATATTATTGTAAAAAACAAAACAAACAGTGTTTCGATGGACGTAGGTCCGAATCATTGCGATTGACTCTGAGTTTTCAGAAAGTTAAACATCGTTATGAAACCATGGCATGGTGGTACGCCTTTTTTTAATCCGCCTGACTAATTACCACCCTCAATCTTAAAATCTGTCACCAAGCACCTGCCGGTATGGTCTCATATATATATATTTATATCATAAGAGGCAAACGAACAGGTAGATCACCTGATGTTAGGTGATCACCGCCGTCCATAGACACTTGCAGCACCAGGGGAGGAGAAGAGGGGAAGGAGTAACCAGGCAAAACGCAACAATGCAAGCACTGTTACTTCACGTCGGTTTTCTCTGAGAGGGTGGTAGTACCCCGGTCTGTGTACTCTTTCGTTTTTTCATATTGATTATAGTGTGAATGACAATATATATATATTTTATATCATAGGAGGCAAAAGAACAGGTAGATCACCTGATGTTAAGTGATCACCGCCGTCCATAGACACTTGCAACACCAGGGGAGGAGAAGAGGTGAAGGAGTAACCGGGCAAAACGCAACAATGCAAGCACTGTTACTTCATGTGAGTTTTCTGTGTGTCGGGAGGTACTATCGCGGGCGAGCTGACCCATTCATGCTGAAACCAGTAATAGCTTCAGCGTGGCTCTACCACCTATTAGCTGCAGATACAACCCTACTCTAGGTTTAGCGTGTTTTTGATCTTACACCACTTTGTCGTCAAACGCCAGAACCTTAATTCCTTTCTATTCTTTCCATAACCGAACCGTGCATTCTTGGTTTCGGAGCCCCAGTCTTAAAATAAACTCTATCTAGGAATGAACTAAAATGTTCGCAACGTATCTTTTGTCATACCGTGAAGCAGTGGAACAATCTCCCGACCAGTGTGTTCCCTCCTTCCTATAAAATTGGGTCCTTCAAGTCTTTTGACGGTCGCCATTGCTTTTGGATTGTACTGTGCTTACCATCAAGCATAGTGCAGGCACAAAAAAAAAGTCGAGGTAGTCATAAGTACTGCCGACAGACGGGAACACTCAACAATGAAATAAATGTTTTCTTTCTTGTTAGTTTTTTTTAAATCTTCATATTAATTATAGTGTGAATGACAATATTCAAATTTCTCGCGAATTGCATGTATCAGGCAACAGCCCAAGCCAATGTGTGCCGTGCACCCTTAAGCGAGTTGTCAAATAAAATCGGCTGAGTGCCTTAAGCGCTCGCCTTAGTAGTCCGGTGAAGCTGTTAAGACCTTGCTAAGTCAATAGCGTGGGCAGTTCGAAAAAAAAAACAAAAAAAAATCAAATTTCAAAATTTGTTTATCGAAATTATTAACATTAGTGTTGTTTTCAAATCTATTAGCACTTGGAGCAATAATTATATACATTTTTATAAACTCTATTAATCAATCAAACGTATAACAAATTATAAAATATCAATATTACATGTGCACAGGCTCCTGTATTACGCACCGCTAATCTGATGCAAGCCGCGCAAGCGCAATACGCCGTGTCATGCTTACATAGCATGTTATGACGCGTAATTATAAATTTATCTCCTGCTAAAAATAACGCTCAAAGCGCCTAAAGGGTTTCACATCTAAAACACTTATAAAGTTTTAAAAATATTATTGTAACAGGAATGTTTGGCCATTGGAGATACCTCAACTTTTTTATAATTTTTATCTATATAGAAGCTTTTCAATATCATAATTATTATCCAATACAATTAAACAATATCTTAGTCTAATTGCTTAATCCGAAACTCGGAACTGGTGACCGCAAACCTAACCGTATAAGTCTAAAGCGAGCCCCATTAGACCGAAGTGGAACTGTAAATTTAATCAGCAGAGTGAAACTTCCCAGAGCCACGTGAACTGTAGTATCGTTGATTAGTTCTGGAAAGTTCCACAGTACTGGTTATTGGGTTTCCTATCTATAGATTCTATTTCGTATTCGGGAATGATCTTCTTCTAATGACAATTAAATGGTGTGTGTATGTCTGTAAGAAGCCTTTCTGTAAATGTTCCGAAAGAGAAGAGGCGTTGTATTTTCGACAACTATTAACTTAGTCAAAAATACATATTTTGATGATTATATTTGTAAATCGTAAGTGTATTCCTTGGCCAAGTTTTGGTATATATTTTGTTACGTTAGGTAATATACGGAACGGGTTATGAAGTTAAAAGTAAATTGAATGGTCTCAAAATAACTTCCAGTACATATTGTTCCTGTATTTTAACTAAAGTGTTAAATATTATTTAGTACAATGCAGTAGATGATTCTTTAATATAAAACAATGTAAAATAATATCTTATTTACATCATTTTACAAGATACTTCATTAAATAAAATTTAAGATCCAATTACAGAATTCAAATATTACCTGTTATTTATTTTTTGAAGACTACCAAATCCCTGCCTTTACTTTACTTTACTTATTTATTTATTGAAGAGTATTTCAGATTTTCACTCTTTGGCCGGCACAAAATTCAAATTGATTCTATACTTAGTCAAAAATACATATTTTGATGATTATATTTGTAAATCGTAAGTGTATTCCTTGGCCAAGTTTTGGTATATATTTTGTTACGTTAGGTAATATACGGAACGAGTTATGAAGTTAAAAGTAAATTGAATGGTCTCAAAATAACTTCCAGTACATATTGTTCCTGTATTTTAACTAAAGTGTTAAATATTATTTAGTACAATGCAGTAGATGATTCTTTAATATAAAACAATGTAAAATAATATCTTATTTACATCATTTTACAAGATACTTCATTAAATAAAATTTAAGATCCAATTACAGAATTCAAATATTACCTGTTATTTATTTTTTGAAGACTACCAAATCCCTGCCTTTATGTAAAATACAAAAGATTTACTTATTTATTTATTGAAGAGTATTTCAGATTTTCACTCTTTGGCCGGCACAAAATTCAAATTGATTCTATATATTAAAATATTTCCTAAACAAATAAGTATCCAACAATTCAAACCCCATCCAAATCGGATCAGTAGCTTCTGAGAAAAACGTGGACATACAAACGTATATACCTACGTGTCGAATACAAGACCTCCTTAATGATTCTACATCGATAACCACATAACATATTTCGAGTGAACTTTTTTTTATATCATAGGATGCAAACGGATAGGTGGGTCACCTCATGTTAAGTGATCACCACCGTCCATAGACACGTGCAACATCAGGCCAGTCGCAAGTGCGTTACAAGCCTGTGTTGGAGGGGAAGGGGAAGGGGAAGGGAGGTGAGCCTCCGGCGCTCTCACTGACCAAACGAAACGAAGCAATGCAAGCATTGTTACTTCACGTCGGTTTTCTATGACACTGGTAGTACCCCGGGCAAGCCGACCTATTTATGCTGAAACTACTAATAATTTTAGTGCGGCACTACCTACAATCAAACTTTCAAATTATGCCACAAGTGTTTTATTAAACCTTTGCCTTTATATTCAAATTAAAATGTTTTTTGATAAGTTATACGCTCGCTTAAGTACTATCAACGAAATTTTATTGAAATACCTCACTTTAAATATCAAAGTGATACGAACTTCATATGAAACACTTTAAATTAAAAAGGGTGAAATAGGTCGTGTTGCAAATTAAATATTTCACACAATTACAAACGTATGGGTGAAAATAATTCGAAAACACGTTTGTAATTTCGTGGTAACGCTTCAAAGGATATTTAATTTTGTCTGATTTCCAACAAAACGTTTCATGTAAACCTTCATTGTATCATTTAGTAATATTAGTACATTGGTTAACGAATACAACATCGCAAATATTTTCTATATGCCGTTTAAATTACGTGTATCTATATATAGACATAGATGTTGAGATAACTTTTTTTTTTTTATGGAAAATGGTTTTGCTCTGTACATTTCACTTTAACTCGCCACCAGGTGGCGTTAACGGTATATTATTAACGTTAGATTTTATATTATAATTTAGCGTATACGAAGTTGCATAAACTGATGTTCAACATTTTGGTTACCTATTATAACAGGTTTCTGAACTCCCGTAAAATTGAACATAGATGCAGTCTCTAATTTAGATCGAAAAGAATCGCCGTTGGATCTTCATATACATCTGAGTAAATCTGATAAGGAAAAGTGATGGCTGATGCGCTAAAGCCAGTATTTGCTAACCACTCCTATACCAACCTCAGTAAATCTTTATTTGTTCTAGCTTCATTGTTTTAAATGTTGAATACAAACAATTGGTGACATTATTTGCCAGATGATTGACATCATTTTAAAATACACTGATAATTCATTATTTTTATTAGTATGATGGTGGACGGATATAAGAGTTGAGGAAGACCGAAAAAGATATGGATGGGCTGTGTGAAAAATGTGCGTAAAAGGTGTGAATACTGAGATGAGATTTGACAGAAGACAGTGGGAAAAGAAAACATGTTGTACCGATCCTACTTAGGTGGGATAAGGGTAAAGGTGCTGATGATAAATTCAATTTTTTTACTAATGAAAAGACTCTTAAATTAAAAATTACACTATTAAAAAATAAACCTTGAACAAACGGATGAAATGTTAAAAAAATGTGCAGTATTGTCTCTCATCAAATTATTTTAATGACTTTTGTTATTTTAAAGAAATTTAAATAGTCAACAATATTATTGCATAAATGTTTATACCCACTTTTGCGGACTGATTGCCCATAACCTTCATGTGATTTAAGTACTATTTAGCCAAGTATGCAGTATCAAAAAAGGCATTAATACTGGCAAGCTGTTATCGTCCAGAAATTTATATAGATTACACTTATCAGTTATGCGATGGTTTTAGATACTTTGATAATAAAACTTGAGCGAATTCCAACACCTCATCTATTTGTTTCACAAAGCAGCAATATTGTGTTTCGATTCCATGAGTGTAATTGGCAATATATATTGGAACAAGAGACGTTGTGACCTTGTCCTGACTGCGGTATCACAGATTATGTAGTATCATGTGGACTGCTTTCTTGTTTCCTCTACATAACATTAAAAAAAGTAATTGAATTCTGTTTTTGTTTTTAATACCTTTGCTATCAATAATTTTATAACTATATAGATACGTTACAAGCGCTTCGACAGCGCTTTGTTAAAACTTGGCTAGTTGAATTATTTTTTAAGACTGCCCCGTCAATCCTCCCATGTCTAAGCAATATCGTATGTCTGCGTCATCGTGCCATTTGTTTTTTCAAAATATAATGTAGGTAATGTATCTTTATTTATCATTGACTGCTATCAAAAAATGCCATATGATCGTGAGCTTTACCAATTTTACTTATTTAACACCCCTCCCTGTATCGACTAGTATCACTTTCAGTTCAAACCTATCATGGTATCGAGCTTAATTTGTAATAATTACTTATATAGAACCAGTTTGAATACATGTTACAGAAATGTATACGAACGGTATCAGTTTTTCTTTCTTTTTTATCTGATAAAGACAAATATTTCTTTTTCTATGTTTATCCGATAGAATTGCTTAAGTTCATAGATACGTATTTATCAGGCTAGTTTTATTATTCATTTAGCAAAATTTTATAACGATGCCAAACTTGTCGAAGATCAAGTTCATACTATGAATCATTGTTTACATTTTTCGCTTCAACCGGTAACTATTGCAGCATCCACTTGGCAGTAAGTTTTGTAAGTGTGCCGAACCTGAGCTGCGATGAGTCATGGCAGGCAAGTGCTGACCCCAAATCCTACTTATAATTCTAGATTAATATCTCAATAACTAAGATTATAAGGTCAAGTTATGATACACTATTAGAATCTAACATTTAAAATCTCTTGCTAGCCCTACTAAATTAAATCTCATAGCGTTCAAGAGACTGAAATTATTATAACGTTTAGGACTTTGTTCATTTTAAAATGGTTTTGCAAATTCACTACTTTTATCTTAATTAAATGAAGATTGTCTTTTATTTTTAATTTTGTCTTTTACTTTTGTTAGCCCTAGTTATTACGAAGAATCCCCTATCAGTTGGTACAATCGCTTTGGATATCAGAGATTAGCTTAGGCGAAAAGGAGATTTTATTTTCATTTATATTTTAGGTTTCTTTTTATTTGCAAACCATTTTACGACTTACGACATTGTTAGAGACTCGTTAATAGTAAGAGCTGATTGGATTCAAACCGCAACTATACGTCTCTCTGCCTATATCTTACACATTCCAATTCTCGACATTTTTCAATATCAAATTTTATGTACAACTATCTTTTCTATTGCTTCTTCAAACATTAGAGGCAGTAATCTAATTTGTACTAAATCAGACGCATTCTACTGTCATGATTTAATTAGCAAATTGTGGGTTTTTAATCTTCACATATCACTTTTAGTGACTCTACAGTAGTTTTTAGAATTTATAAAGCAAATTACTGAACAAACTATAATATTACAAGTTATAATAAGACTAAGACTAATAAGACAATAGAAAATTATTTGATACTGACAACAAGTTAATTTTCTCATATAATACAAGGCACAAAATTCTTATGAAGTGTCAGTTTTATATCTATAAAAGTTACAGTATCGATTACAAACTATATTTAAAATCAATATATCGCTATGAGTCATTGTGTCTCAGGCCACAGCCCGAAGTTACACTAACACACTGATTAAATATGACGTGTTTGTTTCATCATCTGGTTATGTCGACTCGAGGGGCGTGGTCCTCGTAGCGTTGGCTTGTTATGGTTTACTCTGCGTCATCGAAATTTATTTATACAATTTATTAGATTCCACGATATCCTACCTACTACTTTATTTTTACTTAATATACCTACTTTATTTAGTTTGGACGTTGATAATCCAATAGTGAACTTCAGAATCTATCACCTGTTCAGAAATTCGATCTTTCGTTGAAATTATTCAGTAATTTGGTTTTTTAATTTACATATTTTACAAGATCAGGAAGGTAGCAGAAATCACTAGTATTGCTTTTAAAATGACGTAATGAGATTATGTACTAGATATCGTGTAACTTTATTGAAATACCGGTAATACGCTGAGAATCAAATTATGAACTTCAAAATCTATCACCTGTTCAAAAATTAGTTCTGTTGTTGAGAATAGTCAGTTATTGGATTTTTTATTTACATATTTTACAAGATCAAGAAGGTAGCATTCTAATATTGGCTTTAAAATGACATATTGAGATTATGTACTAGATATCGCCTAGCTTTATCGAAACAGTGGTAATACTTACTCTGGATAGTTACATTTATAATATTTCCTAAGTGTATTGAAATTAGTGTTAAATTAAAATTTACCTTATGTGTATTCTGAGTTTGATATTTTGTATCAATATCGTATTTCTGTAATAACTTTGCTCTTCTGCAATACGTAATTAGCGAGCAAGTTTATCAACATACTTATATTTGTTATGTCTAGTAATTTTATAACGTGTATTTTTTGGAAACCAATCGTTCGGTAGTTTACTACCATTGTTGAGTAGACATCAGTTTTTCTTTCTTTTTTATCTGATAAAGACAAATATTTCTTTTTCTATGTTTATCCGATAGAATTGCTTAAGTTCATAGATACGTATTTATCAGGCTAGTTTTATTATTCATTTAGCAAAATTTTATAACGATGCCAAACTTGTCGAAGATCAAGTTCATACTATGAGTCATTGTTTACATTTTTCGCTTCAACCGGTAACTATTGCAGCATCCACTTGGCAGTAAGTTTTGTAAGTGTGCCGAACCTGAGCTGCGATGAGTCATGGCAGGCAAGGTCTGACCCCAAATCCTACTTATAATTCTAGATTAATATCTCAATAACTAGGATTATAAGGTTACGTTATGATACATATTAAGATCTAATGTTTAAAATATCTTGCTACGTGGTAGAGCCATGTTGTAGCTATTAATAGTTTCAGCATGAATGGGTCGGCTCACTCAGGTTAGTACCACCTTCTAACAGAAAACCGACGTGAAGTGCTTGCATTGCTACCACCTCCCCCATACACAGGCTGGCAACGCACTCGCGACTCCCCTGATATTGTTAATGTCTATGGATGGTGGTGATTACGTACTGTACGTTTGCCTGCTTTTGATATAAACAAAAAAAATCCCGAGGCATTCAAGAGACTCTGAAATTATTACGACGTTTACTTTGCTCACTTTAAAATAGTGTCATTTCACATTTATCTTAATTAATTAAATGAAGATTGTCTTTTATTTTTAATTGTACTTTTGTTAGCCCTAGTTATTATGAAGAATCCTCTATCAGTTGTTAAAATCGCTTTGGTTACATCAGAGATAAGCTTAGGTGAAAAGGAGACTTTAGTTTCATTTACATTTTAGGTTACTTTTTATTTGCAAATCATTTTACGACTTACGACATTGTTAGAGACTCGTTAAAAGTAAGAGCTGATTCGATTCAAACCGCAGCTATGTCTCTCTGCCTGTATCTTACACATTCCAATTCTCGACATTTTTCAATATCAAATTTTATTTACAACTATCTTTTCTATTGCTTCTTCAAACATTAGAGGCAGTAATCTAATTTGTACTAAATCAGACGCATTCTACTGTCATGATTTAATTAGCAAATTGTGGGTTTTTAATCTTCACATATCACTTTTAGTGACTCTACAGTAGTTTTTAGAATTTCTAAAACAAATTGCTGAACAAACTATAATATTACAAGTTATTAGAATTTACAATTATTTAATACTAGCGTCCCCGGCAGACGTTGTCCCGCCCTGCTTATAAAAAAAACCCTTAACAAATTATATACTAAAACCTTCCTCATGAATCACTGCACTGGTGAAAACCGCATGAAAATCTGTTCTGTAGTTTTTGAGTTTATCGCGAACAGACAAACAGACAGGCGCAGTAGGGGACTTTGTTTTATACTATGTAATGTAATTATTATAAAAAGACAATAGGAAATTATTTGATATTGACAATAAGATAATTTTATCAGATAATACAAGGCACAAAATTCTTATGAAGTGTCAGTTTTATATCTATAAAAGTTACAGTATCGATTAGAAACTATATTTAAAATCAATATAACGCTATGAGTCACTGTGTCTCAGGTCACAGCCCCTCCCCTCTTCTCCTCTCCCTCTCCATCCCATAATCCCTTCCCCAAAGGGTGGCAACGCACTTGCGACTCCTCGGGTGTTGTTAGTGTCCATGGACGGTGGTGATCACTTAACAGCAGATGACCGATCTGTTCGTTTGCCACCTATGACATAAAAAAAAAAACGACATCCCAAGGACCCGCCAAAAACTTCTTACACATTATTGAATTGTGGTCCATATATACAAGAAAGCCACTTCTTGATAACTGTCATGTACATAGTAATCTATGTTATTAAGCTTCTTATGATAAACGAGCCAATGAGTAATGTTCTTTTGTAAAATATAACAGCATTTTTGGGTAAATTTTTATTAAATCTAAATAGCGGGACAACTGATCTTACCATAAGTAGGATTCCCATAAAATGTTTCTCTTATCCACTCTTATCTATCCGATGTCATCTCAGTATTCACACCTTTCGTACATATATCATTCTTCACACAATCCACCCATACATTCTTCGATCACCATCTACTCCTACACTTTTTTTTATTAATTTTATCACCGATACTTTTAAATTTGATTTTAAATAGTTCGTCCCAAGAAGTGGCATAAGGCATACCGAAAACCAAAAAAACTCTCGACTTGACTGATTTTAAAATTTATCAACACATTTATTTCAGTATGTCTTCTGAATTAATTTAAGCTTCAAGCTACATTATTCATATTCCTATTAATATTATAAAGAAAAAAAAGTTTGTGAGGATAGATGGATATTTGTTACTCTTTAACGCAAAAGCCATCAACGGATTTTGATAAAACTTTGCAGTAATGTGTCTTATGCATTATTCAATTATGAAATCAGCCAAAATATAGAGATAAATGTCAATTAACATAAAAGAAAATACTGTCATCTGAGGCATATTTCGGCGTACGTTGGATAAAGAGTAAAATGTATACGAAGATCTCTTGTCATCATAAACTTCACAAACATAGACGAAGCGACGGGCAACTGCTAGTACATTTATAATTATTACATAAATGTAAGAAAAGAAATCATTCTCATAGCAGGAAGGCTTTCACGCTCATGGAATGTTGCTGCGACAAAATTTGAAGGCGCTTTATTAAGTTGATTACCTTCCTCCTCATAGAAGACCAGCCTTACATGAGACCTGCGAATAACTGGCTTATGACTGCGTTTTTATCATAGTGATATATATAAATCGCGTTACAATAGGGGATAGTACTCCAAACACAATTCTTACACAATTTCAAAGTTTTTAAACCAATATAGATTATATTGCGCAGTTGTATGTTAACCATAAATTCTAAACCATGCCTTTGAATAGATAATTGGTCAGAGATCGATCGTTGCAGATTTAAAAAAAATAGTAGAAGACCAATAAATCGGTGACTATCAAAAAAAGGTCGGCAATCCATGGCGAATTGTCGCTAGCGTACTTGTTATTAATTATGTTTTCCTAGTGTAAACACTTTTTTGTATTAATTTTATCACCGATACTTTTAAATTTGATTTTAAATAGTTCGTCCTAAGAAGTGGCATAAGGCATAGAGCTAAAACCGCAAAAACTCTCGACTTAACTGATTTTAAAATTTATCAACATATTTATTTCAGTATGTCTTCTGAATGAATGTAACCAAGTTACGTTATTCATATTCCTATTAATATTATAAAGAAGAAAAAGTTTGTGAAGATGGATGGATATCTTTTACACTTTAACGCAAAAGCCATTAACGGATTTTGTTGAAACTTTGCAGTAATATGCATTATTCAATTATGCAATGCGCCAAAATTGAGATAAATGTCAATTAACATAAAAGAATATACTGTCATCTGAGGCATATATCGGCGTACGTTGAATAAAGAGTAAGATAATACGAAGGTCTCTTGTCATCATAAACTTCACAAACATAGACGAAGCGACGGGCAGCTGCTAGTACATTTATAATTATTACATAAATGTAAGAAAAGAAATCATTCTCATAGCAGGAAGGCTTTCACGCTCATGGAATGTTGCTGCGACAAAATTTGAAGGCGCTTTATTAAGTTGATTACCTTCCTCCTCATAGAAGACCAGCCTTACATGAGACCTGCGAATAACTGGCTTATAACTGCGTTTTTATCATAGGGATATACATGAATCGCGGTACAATAGGGGATAGTACTACAAACACAATTTGAAATTCTAATAACCTAATATAAAACGTCCAAAAGTTCTTGCACAATTTCATAGTTTTAAAACCAATATTGTTTCTATTGCACAGTTGTTAACCATCAATTCTGAGCCATGCCGTTGAACAGACAATTGGTCAGAGATCGATCGTTGCAGATTCAAACAATAGTAAAACACCAATAAATCGGTTACTATCAAAAGGTCGGCAATCCATGGCGAATTGTCGCTAGCGTACTTGTTATTAATTATCTTGACAAATGCAAGGGCACTTGACAATATACACTGGCTAAATTTAAAATGCGATAAAACACAAGGGGGTCATTCTAAGTAATTTATTACAATGTTAGAAATAGTCACAGCTCAGTCCAGTTCAGATTCGAATCATACATTAGGTCATTGGTAAAGGAAAACACCGGGCTGAGACCATAGTATGTTAGTACTACTGTTGTTACAAGTCCATGGTAAGGTTAAAAATATATTGCCAAATATCTATAACAATCTGTAAGTGTACCCCTGCAACTATTTAGTCCTGTCTTAGATGTACCGTCCCTTAACATTAGATGAAACCATGGTCAAATGCTAAAACTATGAAGCTAGTTAAACAAAATTTGAATATCTAAATAGTTTTTAAAAGTTATAATTCGGAGTTTTGAAGTTCTGTATTTTATATATTATAGCTGGCGAATGAACCGGCGGGTCACCTATTAGAAGGCGATCACTGCCGTCCATAGATACTAGCAATACCAGGGGAGTCGCAAGCGCGTTGCCAGCCTGTGTTTGGAGCAATCTCTCTCCAAACGCAACAATGCAAGCACTGTTTCTTCACGTTGGTGTTTCTGTGGGTCAGGTGGTAGTATCCCGGGAGAGCCGAACCATTCATGCGGAAACCAGTAATAGCTTCAGTGCTGCTAAGCTCTGAATTCGGTATAAACTATGGAAAAAATCTTGTCCCCAAACAAGGGATTCATCCTCACTAAAAATAGCCTCACACGACCTTGCCAATTACTAAAATAAACAATCAAACCAGTAATCATCGTGTATTATAAATATAGAAATAAAGCATTTAATGTCAGTGACACCAGAATTTATATGAAAAAGACCTTGCCTAGATAAATGCGCATAATGCGTTATTGTTTGTGCCAATTTGAATACATTAGCTTAATAGTTGTGTTCGCGAGTTAAATTAGTCGGTGCTGGTGTTTTAATGTTTACTAGGTTTATATAATGACTTATATCGAATCGTGTTGTAAGGGAATTACTGTTATTTTGATCTGCGTATTTTTCTAAATAACATTTTATATATACATTGTTACGTGATTTTTTTAATTTTTCTTTTGTTTATTTTTTATCCGTTTTAACGTCTACAGTACAATCTCATCTGATATTATATAGCGATGTGGTATTAGATGGTAAATGCAATAAACCTTGAGAGAACAACTCTAAAGTGTAGCTGATGCAATACACCAAAAATATTTCTCGAATTTTGGACATGTTTAAGGCTTTCTATCTCTAAGTACTTGCAATACTGAGATAGTATATAATAGTATTATGAAAATATATATGTTAAAAAGAGAAACTCAATCAAGTTTCCTGAGTTGGTTTCCTAACCGGTGGGAGTTTCGACGTTCATAAGCGCCTTTTCCAGGCCTGAATTTAATAAAGTATTTTTGATTTTAGTTTTGCTTTTGAATTATTATTTAAGCGTTACATAAATTAAGAGGCTTTCGACGATTTATTCCTGTAAATAACCATGTTACTATTAATTATTATCTAAGTTACAGTTGTAATATACAATGTGATTGATCTAGGTAAATAAAAATAGATTTAAGAAAAACTGAATTATCTTTTCAAACTATTTAAACACTACGAAAGTCACAAGTTCCAATTTCCCGTGGAGAAATTTCAGTTTATACCTTTACGTAAATAATTATCTATTGTTTATCTCAGATAATATCCGAAAGGACTACACTGATTTTTATGAGGCTTCTGGTAGTGATTCATATATTTATCCATAGGACAGTTATGAAAAAAATTAACAGATATTAAATGGGTGGAGTAGGAGTAACACAATCTAATAATAATATAGACAACAATCATAGAGCGTTCCCGTGACTTATGCGCGCATCACTCAGTAACTACTAGATGAATTTCGATCTTATTGCTATTACATATTTCACATTTTACAACAGACAGTTGGTCCTTAGAAAAAAATATCAACAATATCTTTAATAGGTGGTAGAGCCACGCTGAAGCTATTACTGATTTCCCCCCCTATGGGTCGGCTCGCCCGGGGTACTACCACCCACCAAATATCGACGTGAAGTTACAGAGCTTGCATTGTTGCGTTTCGTTCGGTCAGTGGATCGCAGGAGAACCACCTCCCATACTCTACCTCCCTCCCCCCAAACACAGGCTGGCAACGCACTTGTGACTCCCCTGGTGATGGAATGTCATCATATATAAAGTTTTAATAAATTGCAGTTTTTATAAGCAGTACAACATGATTAGCGATGTCTGTTTTCTCACTGTGCAAAGTGGAGCAAGCGGTGTGGTCCATACGTTTTTCTCCTAGAACATAAAATCTACTATTAATATAATAAACGAGGCAGACAAAGGTGTGGTTATCAATTAGATACGTATCTTAGATATTCGACAAAGATGACCACTCACATGTAGCTAACATTTTTTACGCATTTTAAAGTATAACAATAAGGTGCCAAATAATATTAAATGCAGTAAAAATACTCGCCATTTGAAAACTCCATTTTATTATCATCCCAAACACTTTAAACATAATAATAACCGTTTGAAAACTATAAAAAACGTCATGTATCCTAATTAAAGGATAATTTTCATTCGCCAAGCATGACAAACAAATTGCGAATGTCAGATTCGCACTAACCATTTCAAAGATAACCATAATCGTTTTGCTGTTTTGAAATTTATAAATGTCACTTATTGCTATGATAATTAAATTGATATTCAATGTGATATGGTCTATTGAAGGGCAAAACGTAAAGTTGTTGACTGAGTATATGGGCCAAGGGAATTGAAACTGTTAATCGTACATTAAAGAAATGATAATAACTTCGCAGAATTTATGTATGCGTTTTGTTTTTTATTTATATAAATTTAGAAGCGATGTTTAAACATAACAAAGGTTTCCTGATTAACATTATATTCAAAGGCGTGGTGTGGTATATTCAAAATGAAGTTTAGGATTTTCTTTACCATCTAACGCTATATTTTTTTTTATATTATAGGAGAAAAACGAACAGGCGTGTCACCTGACGGTAAGTGATCACCGCCACCCATAGACACTAACAACACCGGGGGAGTCGCTATTGCGTTGCCAGCCTGTGTGTGGGGGAAGCTGGTCTTCCGGCGCTCTCACTGACCGAACGAAACGCAACAATGTTCAATGTAATTCACGGCGGTTTTCTATGAGAGGGTGGTAGTACCCCGGGTCAGCCGACCCATTCATGCTGAAACCAGTAAACTGTAAGCAGTAAGTAAAGCTGCAATAGCTTCACCGTGGCGTATAGCAAAATGACAGCACTGCAATACCCGACATTTGATTTAGTACGTCGCACACTGGCGAAATTTACCAAAAAGTGGGTCTTCAATCATTTTCAAAATGTTATCTGTAAAACATATTTATTTCAAATTTCGATAGATAGATTCGATAGAACTACTCAAGTAATATTTTACTTTTTGAAAACTGACATTTCTTTGATAACTTTATGCGATAAGTATGAAAAATTAAAATTCATAAGTATCTTTTATAAACATCAAACATTACTACCGCGTTAATTTTCATTCTGTTAATCGTACATTAAAGAAATGATAATAACTTCGCAGAATTTATATATGCGTTTTGTTTTTCATTTATATAAATTTAGAAGCGATGTTTAAAGATAACAAAGGTGTCCTGATTAACATTATTTTCAAAGGCGTGGTGTGGTATATTCAAAATGAAGTTTAGAATTTTCTTTGCCATCGAACGCTATATATATTTTTTTATATTATAGGAGAAAAACGAACAGGCGTGTCACCTGACGGTAAGTGATCACCGCCACCCATAGACACTAACACCACTGGGGGAGTTGCCAGTGCGTTGCCAGCCTATGTGTGGGGGGAGCTGGTCCTCCGGCGCTCTCACTGACCGAACGAAACGCAACAATGTTCAATGTACTTCACGTCGGTGTTTCTATGAGAGGGTGGTAGTACCCCGGGTCAGCCGACATATTCATGCTGAAATCAGTAATAGCTTCACCGTGGCGTATAGAAAAATGACAGCACTGCAATACCCGACATTTATACGTCGCACACTGGCGAAATTTACCAAAAAGTGGTTCGTCAATAATTTTCAAAACGTTGTCGGTAAAACATATTTATTTAAAAATTTCGATAAATGGCGAATGGCAAGAAATATTTTACTTTTTGAACATTGACATTTCTTTGAAAACTTTCTGCGACAAGTATGAAAAATTAAAATTCATAAGTATCTTTTATAAACATCAAACATTACTACCACGTTAATTTTCATTAATTCGATTAAATAAAAAAATCCATGGATTCTATTCCTTCGGATATGTTCGATTATGTTATTAACTATATATTATGAGTTTTTGGCGGGATCTTGGAGTGTCATGTAGTGGTCTTTATATTTTATCCATAATCTTGTGTTATTTGGCTCTATACTGTGTAATGTTGGTGATACGTCACGTAATATAGTTTGGTTATTGTGCATAAGTGAAGTGGATCGGAAATAATACCACGGAACATGGATTCCGACTTGCTTTAAAAACTCTCAGGAAAGTAGATGGCCACCATCTTGTTAGTTCATTGTAATTATATCAAGAAACTTGTAATATCGATACTCATTTGACAATGGCAGTAATAGTCTACTAGAAGACTGGTTGCCAAAACTAAAATAGAAGAAGAAGATATTATAACTTCAATGTAAATTATTTTAGGTCTTTAAATTAGCATGCTATGTTCAGCAAATTCCAGTCCTAAAGGCAGAAGTTATTAACCTGTTATCTATCAGTGTCGATTTTAATTGTGGTCATTTTTAAGGACCATATAAATAAAATTACAGAGGTCTGCCGTTATACACGCAAAAATTCTGGAATGACTCGATTCTGATTTTTAAAAAATCATATCTTCGTATAGATTCCAAATTATTAAAGTTTTTTGAAACTATGATTTTATATAAGAATTATGTGTTCAGCAGTGTCTGTTCTTTTGCCATGGAGAAGTGGGATAAGCGATAGGTGTGCATGCGCAGGAGAAAGAATGCAAATAGAGGACATTATTCCAAAGAAATGTTGTAAGATTTTTTTAAATTATATTAATTGTAATATTAAGTTAATAAATAGTGCAGACGAATTCGCGAACACCTGATAGTTAATAAATATATCCTTCGATGATCACTAAATAATATAAGTATTATTTATGGCCACCATCTTGTTAGTTCATTGTAATTATATCAAGAAACTTGTAATATCGATACTCATTTGACAATGGCAGTAATAGTCTACTAGAAGACTGGTTGCCAAAACTAAAATAGAAGAAGAAGATATTATAACTTCAATGTAAATTATTTTAGGTCTTTAAATTAGCATGCTATGTTCAGCAAATTCCAGTCCTAAAGGCAGAAGTTATTAACCTGTTATCTATCAGTGTCGATTTTAATTGTGGTCATTTTTAAGGACCATATAAATAAAATTACAGAGGTCTGCCGTTATACACGCAAAAATTCTGGAATGACTCGATTCTGATTTTTAAAAAATCATATCTTCGTATAGATTCCAAATTATTAAAGTTTTTTGAAACTATGATTTTATATAAGAATTATGCGTTCAGCAATGTCTGTTTTTTGCCGTGGAGAAATGGGGCAAGCGATAGGTGTGCAAACGCAGGAGATAAAATATAAATGGAGGACATTATTTACAAAGAAATGTTGTAAGATTTTTTAAAATAATAATAAGTTAATAAATAGCGCAGACAAATTCGCGAACACCTGCTAGTTAATAAATATATCCTTCGATGATCACTAAATAATATAAGTATTATTTAATTGTTGCTTATTTAAAAAATTACATTAAAAACATTACTGTTTGCGTAAAAAAAAACTCAAAAAAGCAATATTTCTTTGTTCTAATTTTTCCACAATAAATCTTCAAGATCTTATCGGTCCTTGTGTGTAAAAATTTGAGTGTTCGCAAAATATTTTATGGTACAATTATAAAAGAGGAAAGAACTCATCGAAAGTTTAATTGTTCGTCACATTTGACCCTTTTAGTCGTGGGTGGGAAGTGTGCAAGAGAAAGTTAACCAAGTGATTCATATTTGTTTTGCACTCATAATTAGATATAGAATGCAAATATTGTTGGTACATTCCGTTATAAAATGCGACTTATAACGAGATATAAGGAACATAACATGGACATGTATCTATTTCTATTTGTTAATAGTGAAAGACATGAAATAACTATCAGATGATTACCAATCGCTGCGCGTTGTAAAAGACGTCCGCGACATATTTTTACCGACCCTCCCGATGAAATAACGGCAGAGAACGATCAGTACCAGCCTGTCTCTCCAAACAGAGCGTGCTCACGCCCACGCCCGCGTAACCACAGATCACGCCGCCGTGGTCTGGGGTAAATCTCGCTCCCGCACACCAGACTAGGCCCTCCTCGGCAACGGCTCAAGCCTAGGTCCGTTTCCTCGGCGTGGAGCCCTTGAGTACGCTGCTCGCGGGATACAGTGACACAAAATCTTACATCACTGCGACAACATTACACATACAACCTCCACACACGTGCACGCATACACGCTGATACATGCAAGTGGAAGGGTTTTATTTTATCCCTTATCAAACTGAAATAGTTTAGAATATTATCCGATACGAAATATATATAGGTGTTGTTAACTCATATATGTATGAATAGTTAGCAAAACGGTCTGTCGGTACACCGTGGGGTTTTAGTCCGTGCGACTCGGACATAACCCACCCTCTCCCCCGGGAGGATGGCGTATCCATAAGGGATTTCCCCACGTTAAAAAAAAAGCTCAGATAGATCGTGAATTGCATGTATCAGGCAACAGCCAAAGTCGAGGTGTGCCGTGCACCCTTGAGCTAGTTGTCAAAATAAAATCGGCTGAGTGCCTTAAGCGCTCGCCTTAGTAGTCCGGTGAAGCTGTTAAGACCTTGCATGGTCAATAGCGTAGTCAGTTCGAAAAAAAAAAAGTAACAGATGATTCTATTAGCGTAAACAATTCTAAAATCTTGATGAAGAGCGAAAAGCAAAGAGGCTCATTATAGGTTAGTTTGAAATAGAACGATACAAATATATTTTAATAAATTCATAGTTCTGTCTGTCCATTTTTTTTTTCAAACATTTATCATACTAGATATTATATAGGTGCCTGATATAGCGTAAAAGAAATTATCTGTTTGTTTGTTCGTATGTCTAAGTTAAAAACGGATTTAACACTTTGTATGAAATTTTTAATCATTCGATTCATAGGATACTGTTATTATTAAAATACTTTCAGAAATCATAAAAACAAAAAAAAGTCAACCAGTTTTGATGAAGTTTTCAACACGGGAAGTATATGTCAATAAAAATTAGTAGATTTAAAAAAATAGAACAATACTTTTTACTTATTTTTTTTTTAATGTAGTCTGTGCCAATTTTAATTAATTTGAAAAATTATACTCGTGTAATGATAAAATAATGAGTCATCAATACATAAAAATATGCATAGACGGACATCCAATGGGTCGGCTCGTTCGGGGTAGTACCACCCTCTCATAGAACACCGACGTGAAGTAACTATGCTTGCATTGTTGCGTTTCATTCGCTCAGTGAGACACCTCCTTTCCTCCTTTCCCTTCCCCTTTCCCTACCCCTCCCCCATACACAGGCTGGCAACGCACTTGCGACTCCCCTGGTGTTGCTAGTGTCTATGGACGGTGGTGATCACTTAACATCAGGTTAACCTGTTCGTTAGCCGCCGTTTGATATAAAAGAAAAGACAGTAGCTAGGTATATATAGTTTCATGTTTTATAGTTTGAATACAATTATAGTTCATATTGTTAGTAACAGTATCTGGTGTATCCCATACTATACGTAAATTACTACTTAACCGTAATGTTTATTCGTAAAGTAACGCAATAGACTAAAGATCAACCTTAGGTACCCATTGCGAAGATAGCGTAAGTAATGTTACCCATTAAATCTATCAGGGTTATATGTTTGATAAGCAATACGGATACAATTATATTGTATTCTCATGTTATTTTACAAAACCGGTTATATTCGTGGTAATTTATCTTGAAATAATCACTCTTTAACTGATACCAGTAATTTTAACAATGGCAAAAATAATATCTTTAAACATTACGTAAAATAAATTCTTAATATACACTATCAGACATCTATATAACAAAGGAATTGAGGCACTTTTTTGTTTCCTTTATATTATTTTAATACATAATTTGATTTATGTCCCAAAAAACATTTTTTAGTTTAGTAAATTTATAATTCTATCTAATAATAATCCTTACAGCATGGCTTCTTGCATGGTTTGAAACTACCTTCTGTACACAGATAAGAACGGATTTTTTTAGCCAAAGGACAATCTAGACGACCACAAGGCCCGTGAACATCTCTTTTGTTAACAAACTGCCCGTGCTGGTATTTACCTTTGACGGTGTCTCCGTGTATAAACTGATGCTGGCTGCCTCTGTAATCCATTCGTTTAGGGCAGTTAGTACCTCCACAAGGACCTTTCGGGAAACCCATTGCTAAGATTGCAAGTTCGCTACTTGTAAATGGAGCAACAAAGTCTTCATATACTTTAGGCTCTTCGACAGGTCTTATTGGTTCTCTTGTTATATCCGGAGCACCAAAAAAGTAAGCCACAGGTGGTACAGCGTCTATTGTTGTACCTTCCCAATGTCTGACTACCTCCATATCCTTTAGTTTTAAATCATCTGATAGGTATTTTCGCCCTGGCAACCTTTCCATTTCTGGCAAAGCAACGAAGTAACTGATCACTCTGTTTCCTAAACATGTAAGTCTTAGATAAAATTCAATTTCTCCCGATGCTTTCAGATCTTCTTCGCATTGCAACGGTCTTATTAATTCTACTGTGTTAGTTACCATTTCTTGTTTACTCGTATCCCTATATTCGCCCTGATCCATATTTACCGGGTTTAATTCAGCAGCTTTTTGTAGGCACTCAAAAAATGACTCGTGCCATTCAACTACGCAAAAACCGATACAGTTCAATCCTTCATCTCTATTCCAGACTGTTATATAAATAGGTGTTTTACGTAACACTTCTTCCAATTTAGAAGGTCTGGATAAAAACATTACAGAATTTCCTACACCAAAATATGGAGGCTGAGGTAACGGTTCTGATGGGAGAACAATTTTCTTCGGTATTCCTTTTTTGCGCTTTTTAGGAGGTTTTTTTGCTTTCTTTTTCCCTTTCTTTTTAGGTGGAGGAGCAGGTTCCGGAGCAATGAAATTATCATGCGCTACATAGAAGTCAAATACGGGTAAACAATTCATTTGCATTGTACACGTTTGCATAAATTTCATTTCTTCTTCTGATGGCATAGGTGGTTCTTTTCCCTTTTTACCTTTCTTACCCTTCTTTCCCTTTTTAGCTCCACCACCTTTTTTACCCTTTTTACCTTTTTTAGCGGCTTCAGCGACCGCTAAAGCTTCTGCTTCACGCTTCCTCTCTTCTGCTTCCATACGCAATTCATACTCATCCTTCTCTGGAGGTTCGATTTTTAGTATAATTTTTTTGATGAAAACCTCAATCATGAAGATTTGCTCCATTATTATTACTGAAACAAGAGATATGAAAACTGCAAATAATATACACGAGAGATAGATATACGTTTGTATCAATTATACCAGAAATATTCAAAGGCCAAAATGACACTACAGGGGTAATACCTAGGAGTAGTACCGAGAGATACAAATATATCTTGAATAAGTAGTCCGGTGAAGCTGTAAAGACATTGCCAGGTCAATAGCATAGTCAGTTCGAAAAAAAAAGAAAAAAAAAAATATCTTGAATAAAATATAAACATTAGTTACAATTGATTATTGAAAAATTCTACGAGCTGATATATTGCTATAATGTTTACCTTATTTTTTATCTTTCCGTTCGAGAAGGTAGAGTATATCGCGTTAAATCAACCTTTTGAATAAACATATTTAAGTATTTTATTGTATAAAATTTACTGCACTCCTAATATCTGTTCATAATTTTGAAGATTTAAAAATTATAACAAAAATTTATAAGCAAGCCGAACTGATTTCATCATGACATGACATATGACAGTAATATTTTTGACAACTGGGACTATAATATTTTTAAATAAGTAGTTTGAGTATTTATTGCTAAGGTTCCCGTTATTACTCACATCGCCTAAAACGAATCTACATTGTGACATTTGTGTACTTAATTATAAAAAAATATTCTTTATGTATTACTACATTTGTAGCTCTGTTTGTACATAATTATATATATATCATAAAGACTGTTGATCATAAATATGACGTTCAAATATATGTCGGTTTGTTTGTACGTTTGGATCTAGTTCAAAAAGAACTTGATTGATTTATTTGTTATTTTTATACTCATGATTTGTACGTACAATAAAACTACTAATAATGAAGCAAGCCGAACTGATTTCATCATGACATGACATATGACAGTAATATTTTTGACAACTGGGACTATAATATTTTTAAATAAGTAGTTTGAGTATTTATTGCTAAGGTTCCCGTTATTACTCACATCGCCTAAAACGAATCTACATTGTGACATTTGTGTACTTAATTATAAAAAAATATTCTTTATGTGTTACTACATTTGTAGTTCTGTCTGTACATGACTTTTCTTATATCTATCATAAAGACTGTTGATCATAAATATGACGTTCAAATATATGTCGGTTTCTTTGTACGTTTGGATCTAGTTCAAAAAGAACTTGATTGATTTATTTGTTATTTTTATACTCAAGATTTGTAGGTACAATAAAACTACTAATAATGAATAATCTTGCCCGTAATACATATATTAACATAGCTTACTTAATTTGGTAATTAAACAAAAAATATATAATACCAGCATATTACATTAATTGCTGTTTATAAGTAAGTATAAAACGAACTTTAAAATGTATAACACGAATTATCTGGAAAAAAATAAACAGTACAATAATGACACCAAACAAAATCACCTGGGACGGAGATGAAATAAAAACAGAGAGAACAAAAAGCTATGTAGTTGGAGTTCATCCAGCGAGGTCACGTTTACGCACGCGGCGAGCGTAGCGTTGTGGTGGGGCTGGCGCGGCCCGCGCGGCGTCTGCGCAGGACAAGTTAGTTTATACAAGAATAACTTGTTATCTGGAAGTGACCAATGTATTTAAACTCTATAATAGTTATCTTTATGAAACTTTTCTAGTAACTTAGTCACCCCATGAGGCTGGCATAATCAACAGCGACGTACTGAACCTTCGTTAAAATAAAGAGAGAGAAAAAGCTTTTCTGGCAGCAATAACATGACATTTTGAAGCGATGGTGTGTTAGTCCGGTGAAGATGACGAAGAAATGCTATAGAGTTTTTTTATGCTAAAGGGCAGCAAATAGGCAGACGGTCCATCTGATGGTAAATGGTTACCGATGCCTATGGACACCTGAAAACTCGGGGTATCCCTGTGTAGCGTTGTGGTGGGGCTGGCGCGGCCCGCGCGGCGTCTGCGCAGGACAAGTTAGTTTATACAAGAATAACTTGTTATCTGGAAGTGACCAATGTATTTAAACTCTTTAATAGTTATCTTTATGAAACTTTTCTAGTAACTTAGTCACCCCATGAGGCTGACATAATCAACAGCAATGTACTGAAGCTTCGTTAAAATAAAGAGAGAGAAAAGCTTTTCTGGCAGCAATAACATAACATTTTGAAGCGATGATGTGTTAGTCCGGTGAAATTGACGAAGAAATGCTATAGAGATTTTTTTTTATGCTAAAGGGCAGCAAATAGGCAGACGGCCCATCTGATGGTAAATGGTTACCGATGCCTATGGACACCTGAAAACTCGGGGTATCCCTGTTGCGTTGCTAGCCTTGACACTACTACTGTACAGGGTAACCCATTCCACAACGTCAGTGTACGCATAATTAAGGTTCTGGAGAACCTTACGGTAGCAACATTGCTGTTTTATTAGGTTTCAGAGTGTGCTCAGTGGTAGCCTTTTTGAAAATCGAATATATCGAAGCAACATAGGTTCTAATTGTATCGAGTACATTATGGTGATACGTAGATTGTAAGCGTAGTTTTGTAGTCCAGTGAAGCTGTTAAGACCTTGCTTGGTCAATAGCGTAGTCAGTTCGAAAAAAAAATAGATTATAAGCTCGCTCCATACAATATTCAAGTTGAAAATCAATCGATTTTCGTCCTAGTTGTTGAATAGTTGGACCGTTGGAATATTGATTCCATATCCACATGTTCGAAAGCCGACGTGTACCGACGAATTTTTACAGACATGTGTACATGTTCTAAATTATAAAAAGATGTTGTGTCGTGGAACAACAGATAGGAACGAACTTCCTTCGGCTAATGTAGAATCGACACAATTTGCAAAAAAAATAAAATAAATTAATTAAATTACCGATTAACCTATATTATAATTATAATTCACCGATTAATTAAATTTATTTAACAATTAATTTCACCGAGAATTCGAAAGAAAGTAGGAGAAAGAGAAAGGTATTATACACTACTCGCTTGTGTATACGACTGTCGCGCCTGCGCACGTCTCATTTAACGGTTTTATTCCACGCACTTTTTCTTACGGTCACGCAGCAAAATCCCTATCTCCTCCAAGCCTGCTGTAAGGAACTTCGTTCCAATAATTTAGTGTTATAAATAAATAAATAAAGTAACTGATAGTGAAGGAAAACACGAACGTGAGAAACGATCTTATAGTATTACCGTACGTGGAAAAGTTATACATGTATTTCTCAAAGTTTCAAACCTTTGCCCGGAAAAAGACATTTGGCCAAGCACGCAATTTGCGACTTAGTCTGCGTTTATATATATAAATGCAAATATATTTGCACGAAATCGTAATATTTATTTTCTTAAAACAAAAACAGCCTAAATTATTAATTATAACATCAATCATCTGTCAGTGAAAGTTCTGTCAAAATCGGTTCAAACATTGCGGAGATTAAACGGAGCAAACAGTCGAAAAATATTTTTATTATACGCACTACCTACATTTTGTTATACCTACATACGAGTACTTTTATACCCATTTAGTAAAAAAAGCTGTTATTTTGTCAATACGAACAGACACTTCAGTTTAATTTATCTGTATAGATTCCTTTTTATACAATTAATTGAGTGATTTACATAAAATGCAGTTTCAAAGATTATCATTATTTCAATTTAGGAAATATCTATAAGTCTTGTTCATATTATAAACTACTGCATTGTGACGGCTGTAAAATTGAAACAATATTGTTTAAGCCGGATCCAGTTTAGATTAAATCTATGTACGTAGGCACGAGCACACTATCCGTCTCGCTCGCACGTCGATATTTAAATTTAGAACCGCGTTAACTTCGTTTGATTCGCAACACACGTCTGCCTTGATGGGAGTTCTGCATTATTAAACTGAATCTAGCTTGATTTCTCCCAGTTGGAACTAATCTGTGTTCACGGACTAAGTACCTACTTACTCCCACTCTTTTTTCAACATTCATGTGGGCTAATTCAGGACTGAATTTATTTTAAAAATATTTACTAAATTCGTTTAGAGTAAAAGTTTATTTATATATTTCTGTCTTCTAAGTAGGTAATTCTCTGAGACTATAATTAAATTGTGAAGATTTATTTCACTGTTTAAAACAACGTTATCTGTTGTTTCATAGTATGCATTTTCTTATAAATCGCCAACTGGTGTTTTTTTTATTATTTTATTAACTATAATTATTAATTATAATTCAATTTATTTTATTAACTAGCTGATACCCGCGACTTCGCTTGCGATATTTATTATCTCAAAAAAAAAACAAACATTTTTGAGGAAAAAACTCAATATAATTGCAAAAATTTATACTATGCTTACAAATTTTCTGTGTAAACAATGTTATTGGTTTATCTTCCATCTCCTGCGCATACGCACACAATGACAGAGCTCAATTATTTTATTTATATAAAAGATAAATGACATGCCGTAATTGTCACTGGCAAAGTCACCGCCGTTTGCTAGTTTTCATTTAATGAATTAAACTAAAAAATAGTGTGTGTGTACTTATATACACGCGTTAGAAGTTATAGGTACTTCTTTAGCGTAACAAGATAAAAATCTTTCAACAATTTTATATCGTAAAAATTTACTCTCATCATTTTTCCTTAACACGCCAAAAGAAGTATAACGTCAATAAAACGTTTTAAATACATTATCATCAAATATTATTTCAGATTTATAAATTCAGATAAAACGATTATCGAATACATTTATTTGCCTATCCCATTTAAGAAAAAACATCATGAAAATTATAATTTTTACAATTACAAAAACATACCAAGATGAAACAGTTAAATATCATTTTCTCACTTATTTATCCAATGATTTTATTTAGCAGCTATTAAAGAGCTTTGGTGTAACAATAAAAAGGGAAATGTTTACCTTTATTGAATCTCTTACGTCGGCAATCTATAATATTCGTACAATACTCAGTACAAAGTTTACTATTAAGAAAAAAAATACAAGTAATAATACTTATATGTTATCTAGAAAAAACTTCGTAAAAAAACGTATAATGTACTGCAAATATAACTATATGGTAAAAAGATCTATCCGATCGAGTTTCTTGCCGGTTCTTCTCGATAACTACGTTGCTTTCCGAAGCGGTGGTAGTTTTGACGTTCATAAGCGCCTTATTAGGGCCTAAACTGAATAAAGTAGTTTCGATTTGATGGTGATCGGAACGATTTTTTTTAACGTCAAGAAGCTCAACTTGAAGCGATTAAAGAAATCACTTATCGATTGTAAGTTGTAATTATCTTAAAAAAGAAATCGTCGTTCTAATAAAGGCTATAAAATTTTCCGTTTCACTCGGCGCCAGCAATCGATATGCGGAGGGCGGGAGGGGGTCGTTAGCCTACAAAACCGGTAGCGAGCGCGCATCGTACAGCTGCGCTTGCGCACATATAAAGCCACGTTTACAATGGCACATTTTTTTTGGTAATTGGTAAGAGATTTTATACACTAGGCCACAGCTAGCATATAGTGTAACTAGCGGGTCCGGCAGACGTTGTCCTGCTTTAATAATACGCAGCACTACCTAGCCTAGACCATTCTTTAATCTAAGTGCATAATATGGTTTAACATATATAAATCTGCCGATTAATAGGGTATCTGTGCCCAAATTACCCAAAGTCATTGCTACCACTATGTATTATTTTAATTGTTCGTCTTTCGAGATATGCCAGTGTATATCCCGATTGAAAGATATCATGACAGCGAATACTGATAATGAATTATAGATCTCTCAATAGTAGCTGTTGTTTTTGAATTATACTATGCTTATTTAGTTAATCTGTGACTAAATAGAATATCCATCTTTTGTTATCATCGATTATTTCATTACTCTATTGGTCGTTTCGGGGTTCAATTTATTTGGAACTTCCTGGGGATGCAGGAAATATCAGCCCCTATACTATTACTATACTTATTATCAGATAAAAGGCTATAAGTATTTATTAAATGGTCATCACACACACACACACATGGTAAACATGCTAAACCTAAAGAGGAGGAGGTGCTTGGCTAACTTGGTAGTGGTAGCTAACCGGGCAGGTATAAGAAAAGCCAGACCATTATGGTTTTAATAAGACGTTTTTACTTCAGTTTTTTTTTTCGAACTGACTACCCAATGACCTAACAAGGTCTTAATAGCTTCACCGGACTACTGAGGCGAGCGCTTAAGGCACTCAGCCGATTTTATTTGACAACTAGCTCAAGGGTGCACGGCACACTTCGGCTTTGGCTGTTGCCTGATACATGCAATTCGCGACCTATCTGAGCTAAGCTAAGCTAACTATTCATACACGTATGAGTTGTTGGAACATATGTGTACCAAGCATACATACCTCAACATCTCATATATATTTCGTATCGGATATTTTCTGAGCTGCGTGCACGTGTGTGGAGGTGATATGTGTCATGTTGTCGCAGTGATGTAAGATTTTGTGTCACTGTATCGTGCGAGCAGCGCACTCAAGGTCTCCACGCCGAGGGAACGGACCTATCACTTCAGCTAATACTCAAACTCATTTGTAAAAGTTCGAATAGGTGTCCGAACAGAGTGAGCATTGGAGCTATCATCGCTTCGTATCATGTTATCATGAAAAACAAAAATAAATAGATACTGTTGAATTAATGATTGTTGAATTCCGTTAATTAATTAATTTATAAACATCAATAATGCAACAGTCAACAGGCCGATGAATAATTATTACATAGTATAAAACAAAGTCCCCAACCGCCTCTGTCTGTCTGTTAATATTAAACTTAAAAACAACTGAACGGATTTTTATGCGGTTACCAGTGGATAAAGTAATTCATGAGGAACGTTTTGATATGTAATTTTCCAAGGATTTATTTTATAATCAGGGTAGGACAACGTCTGCCGGGCTCGCTAGTAAAATAATAAGATGTAAACGAGACTGAATACCTACAACTCTTTATCACATCGATACTACGTACAATAATAATACTAATGAAACATTAAAATTATGTAACAGTAGATATTTATAAACATCGGATAAAGAAAAAATAATAGAATAAGTGACACAGAAAATAAATTCCTATATAAAAACTAAAATTGACAAACGGAAAAGAAAACAAGATGGTAAATATAATTAAGAATATTGAAATATAATTTTCAAAGTGTTGTTTTGAATAATGAATAATATAAGAATAAGAAGAATAGTCATGGATATAAAATGTGTTGTTCCAGAACATAGGTATTTGTCACAGCATCTTGGCTGAATCCTGTTCGGATGAAGCTAAGATGCTGTATGACCTGGTTATGATACCTCATCAGCGACTCTCACGATAGAGCTATAAAGATTTGGAAACAATGGGGCTGATATGTTCGGTGGAATAAAAGCCCCTATAAACAATGCAAAATAAAAAAAATGTGTGAATATTCTTAAGTATCAAGAGTACACTGAATATAATTTATACAATTTGTGAAATGTATAATATTTTAAAAAGTTAAACTAATGGTAATATTCCAGCTGAAGGTGATTCAACCTGTAGTTTCAAGTTACAACAAAGAACATGCGTCATATCGCTTAATGTGAATAAATAATACAAAATGTCTAGAATTTCCTTCGTTTCGTGTGAAGGTAAAGTGTGAAATATTTAGAAAAATATGTAACAGATTTATTTATACAAAGAAGCATAATGCATGATATTAATACCTTTATATTTTAATTAATAATTAATTACCTTAAAATATCAAATTTCATATTTTTTGTTGTGTAATTTAATGAAACTAAGTCGATTCTTAGATTATAATCAGTTTTTAGTACATGTATTTAAAATCGGAGATAAAATTTATGGCTGCATATTTATGGGAAATTCTTTAAAAAAAGGTAATTTTTGCACTATATTTTATTATGAGAATTTAATATGATACCTTTATTAAAGATAGCAATTAAAGATCCTTAGCACACAATAACGTACCTTATCAGAATCTTACGGTATTACAACCTCCAAATTCTTTCTGTAATTCAATATAAAACTAACAAGACCATTTCGTTCGTTGCCAACACCGTAACGTGTTATGAAGTAAAGAATTATAAAGTATTGAAGTGCCCATCGCTGTTTTTTGTGCCGGATAAGTTTACAGTATCGATCGGTAAAATGGGCCTACAATTTAAGATGAAATAATCTTTCTAATCCTTTTTATGACTATTTATATTCGCGTATCCAACACATTATTGGTCGTCCAAAATAGGACATTCCTAATAACCCTACTAAAAAAAAAATTGGATTTATCATTTGACCACAATCTCATCTGATGTTGAATTGACGATGTCATCTAAACTGGTAAGTACGTTAAATTTAAAGTGGACTGGCTCTTAAGTATAGCTGCCGGAATACACCAACATTTACTTGGTGACAGATTTTCACCAAGTTTAATAGTCCAAGGTTTCCAGGTTTAATATTCTACTATGCTGTGGCTTCCTCACGATGTTCTTCTTCACCGAATGCTCCAACTCAGTTAATAGGATTCGAAACTAAGCCCATTGACGCTGTGTTCGAACACGCTATCAATCAAACCATCATCACTTCATAAATACTTTCAAGCAACTAATAATTAGTATAACATTATTATCCCATTGATAAGTATTATTATTTAGTTCACGGCTGTAACTCGAAACAATATAGTATTGTATCTAAATTATCGGCTGAGTGCCTTAAGCGCTCGCCTTAGTAGTCCGGTGAAGCTGTTAAGACCTAGATATTCGTAATTATCAGGAAAAAGTTTGATGAAAGAAAATGTTTGAAAAATTCTACAGAAATGTAAAAAACTGGCTTTTAAAAATCTTCACACAATAAATGAGTGATATAATAAATAGTTGGGATATCTTCAGAAATATTGATAGATTGGTGTTCAGTTGTTCCCTTGCAATTTTATTTAATTATATGGTCTCGGGTCTTACAATAAAAAACAGCCATTCATTAGAGTACCCGTCCGAAGCCGGGCAAGCAAATAGTTTATACCTAAGACCTTCATTAAAAAACAGTTTTCTCCTTTTGATTCCGGCAAGCTATTGCATTGTTGACGATCCCGAATTGACATACGATCTAGAGTTATTAGAATTTCGTAGAGATATTGGCTCTCTATCTCTGCTTTACCCCGTGTATAACGGAGAGTGTTCTGAAGAACTTATCGATATGGTGCCCTCATCACCGTCTCAAATTTGCACCACCGCCGCTGATTGGTAGCTCATCCACATACCCTAAATCCCAGCAGAATGGCTACAACCATAAGGTTCTCTAGAAGCTTCATTATTCGCACGCTAGCGTTATGAAATGGGCTACCTGGTACGGTGTTCCCCAGGGTCATGACATGGGACTCTTATAAAAGGGATTGCAACTCGCACTCCAAGGTTGGCAACAGGTCGGTGATGCCCCTGGTGTTGCAGTTGTCTATGGGCGACGGTAACCATTTAAAATCAGATGTGCCGTCTGCCAGTTTATTTATGATATATATAATTTTATTTATGAACTTCAGTGTGAACATGCCTTTAGCAATCATCTCACAGCAGAAGTAATATAACAGCGCGTACGTGCGTCTTACACTACACTAACAACTGAACCGTAATTATACTATGCATGCGTACATACATATTATATGTGTATATACGTAGTGTCAACTCAACGCTTTGTAATATAAAAATAGTATTACATCTATCTATCTACACTTCTATACTAATATTATAAAGCTGAAGAGTTTGTTTGCTTGAACGCGCTAATCTCAGGAACTACTGGTCCGATTTGAAAAATTCTTCCAGTGTTACATAGTTTATTTATCGACGAAGGGTATATATCATCACGCTTAAACCAATAGGAGAGGAGCACCAACGAAGAATGCTACAAAATCGGGGTAAACGTACGTATTATTTAATAGTATTTTCACCTTCTATGTAAACGAAGTCGCAAGTTAAAGTTAGCGTTAGTCCACAGTAATTATCACGCAGACGAAGTCGCGGGCAGAAGCTAGTGTTTTGATATATAGAAAACTATAAATCTCGTATACCATTTTGCATTTCTATTAAGTTAAATATTCTTGTGTATAATCTATCGACACTGGTTATCATGCCAACCTGCAAGTTTTTTAGTAGCGGGATATACCTGCTGATTCAAACGTACTACTATAACCATTAATAAACCAGGTATAGGATGGTCGCGACCCTGTCGAAAAAAAACAAACAGGTATACCATATTTTACCACTTAGCTATAGTATTCTTGCTATTCAGTACTATGTATATTTAACATCGATATTCGGATTGGTTTTAGTTTGATACAACCCTGTAAATAACAAACAACTGGGCAAAGTCCTTATCCAGTATTATCCATATCCATGAAATTACAAACAATAAATTGTCCTTAAAATTTCGATGTTATCATTAAAAAAAAAAGTATTCTTTCAACAAAGTTGAAGTGTAATGTTAAAAAAACACCGGACTCTAATTACGTGAAGAAAGTTTTAAAGTGAAATTGATGGATCCGGTGTATCTAAGCTATAATAAAGCGTGTGAAGAAATAAACTTCCTTAATATAATGTCGACTTTAAATATTTTGAGTGATCGTCTATCGAAAAGTTTTTGACTGGATTATACCTACTAAATTGATATTAATAACACAAGAAACTGTTTTATTAATTTAAAATATATAACTTTTAATATTTTAACTAATTTAAACCTGAGTTTAAGTAATAGTTTTTTTTTAATTCTAATTGGGGTGTAAGGGATGTCGTATAACATCTAAGACTTGAGACATCCAACCTCACCTGCACGTGGTGCACCCTGCTGAATAACGAACGAGGCAATGGCGAAAGCGGGGTGGTAGCGTTTTACAGCCTGACTGGGTCGCAACCACCATGTATATGGCGAAAAAGCCCGTCACAGTGATTCGCTTCTGCGGGTCGCCTTTCGGGATCAACCTGTGCATATCCAGCTTTTCGCAGGCCAGCATGACAGCAGCGACCGGCGATTGATAGTGTCACTCGGTGTTTTTGGATTGTACCGTTCTTACCATCAGACACAGTGCAGTCATTTTGCCGTGCTACAATAAAAAAAGGCCTTAAGACAGTAGTTTTTTTTTTCGAACTGACTATACTATTGACCTGGCAAGGTCTTTACAGCTTCACCGGACTACTAAGGCCGAGCGCTTAGGGCACTCAGCCGATCGTCCGGTGAAGCTGTTAAGGCCTTGATAGGAGATTAGCGTTGTCAGTTAAAAAAAATCACTTAGGCCGCGTTCAAGTATTATTGTATGCAATATTTTTGTAGTTTCTGACCGCGCCTCCCTCTGGTGGACAAAGGCAAGCAAAGTTCTTACCCTCTCCCGTGCTTATGTAAACATTGTATAAGTATATTTTAATCTGTTCTTGTTTCCTTATGGGAAGCAGTTTATAAGACTAGAAATAAGGAATTTATAGTCTATAGCGAAATTTACTTAATAGTTCAGGAATAGAGCGATGGTAACCCAGTGGATGAGACCGCGCGCCCTACATATCTAATCTACAAATGCAGATCCCTCATGACATCAAAAATAAGCAAATCAAAAACCCCTTTAGTACTTACCTAAAACTTGCATGGCACCTCAGTCCTGTATCACTGCGACCAGTATCATGCATTGTAGGCGCCCCACTTTAAATTCCCTGTCTAGTTCTATATCATCTATAGAACTTTTATTATTTTTATTTTTTCTTTTTTATATCATAGGAGGCAAACGAACAGGCGGGTCACCTGGTGTGATCACTACCGTCCATAGACACTAGCAACAACAGGAGTGTCGCAAGTGCGTTGCCATCCTTTGAGGAGAGGGGAAGGAGTGGGGAGGGAAGGTAGGGGAGAGGGGAAGTGGGCCTCCGGCGCTCTCACTTACCGAACGAAACGCAACAATGCAAGTACTATTACTTCACATCAGTTTTCTGTGAGAGAGTGGTACTACACCGAGAGAGCCGACCCATTCATGCTGAAACCAGTAGTAACTTCAGCGTGGTTATACCGCCTATTATGAGAACACCTGTATATCATCCGGAAGCAATACATGTTTTCCCAGAACCCAGTCTTGTGTGTGTACGCCACAATAGGTCACATCCACACACGAGGTGTTTTGGAGTAATCAACCCTGTCACAAAATCTGCACTCTCCTGTGCCCTTGACACCCAAGTTGCACATGTTTCACTAAAATTCGTCCTGCTGAGCATTGGACCCCTCTAGTACTATGCTGGTTAAATACACAGGTAAGTTCTTTTGAATACATTTGACGTGGTAAAGTATATCGATATGTTTTAGCTTTTTGGTTGTACTGAATCCTGAGGGTTGATTGAGTCAGGATTTTGAGCATTTCATAAAATAGTTCAGAAGCAATGTGTGTGCACGCAGCACTTGCTCTTGCTAGGGAATAGTTGCATGTAAGTGGTAGTAACTTTTTTTTACATTTTACAGGATTTAGCGTTTGACCACGTTCTCATCTAATGTGAAATGACGATGTAGTCTAAGGACGTGGGAAACACGCTAAACCTAAAAGGAACTGGCTCTTAAGTGCAGCTTCCGGAACACACCAACGGCTGCTCGGTGACAAAATTTCAAGCTAACGGTGGTAGCTAGCCAGGCCGACTTACAAAAACCCTACCACCATGCTCTCGTTTTATCACGATGTTTTCCTTCACCTGATGCCCCGAGTTATCTGCAATTGATGCTGTGTTCGAACACGCTATCAGCCAATCAGCCAGACAATGCAATTCTTTTTTTAATCGTAGTGCTCTTAGTTTGGACGCTTTCTAAACGCAGACCCAACGTCCACGTACATTAGAGTCGATGTACAGAATTTAAAAAAAAGAAATCATAACCGATTCCAACAAATCGCGTCGTTAACACACAGGTGGTTATGTTATGACAGCAAGATCAAGCGGCGACGGCGACCAGTGTTTGCGCTTCAATTAAAACTAGGAACAATAAACACGGACGGCTCATTTACATGGCGGCAGTTGGTTTAAACTTAACGACTTTCGTGTCCAAGTTACAGGCTATTAGCGAGCAGAACCGATAAGTTTGCTTAAACAAACCGAAACGAATTAATCTACGACTGTAAGTGTGTACTCAAACCAGCTCTGTTCCATTATCCTACGATGAATGACCTTGAAATTTGAAAAAATTTATACATGTATACAATATTATAATAAAATAAATACATATATAACATAAATATACATACATACATAATTACTTACATACATACGTACAAATATATAACAATGACAAAGACAGTAATAAAAATGTATACACACAGCGAAAGTTAAGGTTTTCACATCTATTGGCACTCCGAACAATAATTTTATACATTTTTGTACAGTTTATTGATTTATTAAATATATTATGTGCTGCACTATCTCAATACCAAATATAAATATGATGTATAATAACTACGTGACGCTAGTCTGACGCAAGCTGCATAAGCGCAATACTTACTAGCATGTTGCTGATGCAGAACCATATGTTTATCTCCTGCCGAAAAATACCGCACAACATAAAGAAGTTGTCACTTCAAAAATATCGCCAATCCTTTATGACTTACGCCGTAAGTACAAAGTTAAGCTTAAAATTTATAGGGTATGATTGAAAATATTGTGTGTGTGAGTCAATTTTATGTGTTTTCTTACATTACGTTGATGCATTGTGTTAGCTATTTATGCCTGTAATAAATCTTGAGTAATATGCATTTATGATACTTTAAGATGTTTTATGTGCATCACTTTATATGAAATTCATTTTTATGCGTGCTCGATATTCAAAATTTCAAAAGGTCTATAATTAAAAAAGTAAGTAATATATTATTATTATCTATGTGCATTGTGTTGTGTCTATATTTAAACCTTTTTTGGAGAGAACATTAGTTTTATTATCTACGCGTAACACGATATTCTGTCACCACTCGATAACGTAATAGACATTTATCACCAGCTAATGGTCTTTTTGTATGTGATACTTGATTGATTTGGACTTGCCTCTACCACTACGTTTTTGTTTCTATACTCGCACAGATTAATTATGAGTGTGATTCATAAATAAAAATTCTCTAACTTACTATGCTATTGACCTGACAAGGTCTTCACAGCTTCACTGGACTACGATTCATAAATTAATTTTATAATTGTATCACTGTGAAAACACACGATTCGAAGAAGAGAGTGCGAGCTGCCCTTAAAAAAATAATTACAATGTTTTACTCCTAACGATTTTAATTCAAAATATAAATATAACTGGTGTCTTCATATATGAACACAAAAAAAGACTGAAAAAAGTTATAAAAATATTAATATGTGCTCTAATTTATGGAGTTTCCATAATTTCTAAACCTAATTATTATCTACTGTAGGAGATAAATCATTATTATTATTATTATTATATAGTATAAAACAAAGTCCCCTACCGCGTCTGTCTGTCTGTCTGTTCGCGATAAACTCAAAAAATACTGAACGGATTTTTATGCAGTTTTCAGCAGTGGATAAAATGATTCTTGAGAAAGATTTTAGGATATAATTTGTCAAGGATTTTTGTATAATCAGGGTGGGACAACGTCTGCCGGGCCCGCTAGCTATATAGTAAAATACAACAAATATATGTATACTATGTATATATGTATGTAACTTATAATTAAATTTTCGTATAAGATAATATATAGTGTATGTATGCTTTGACAGAAGCCGCAAAGGACAATATAATAGAAATAGCCCTGAACCCATCAATGTTGATAAAGACAACACCCTGCAACCAAGAGGAGCATTAAATACACATTCTGTGTAAGGTTCTACATATAACCCGATCCAAACTAGTTAATTGACAGTCCAAAGTTGTTATTGTCCAATAGTTTTGGCGGATTTGAATAAATACACGGTCTATGTAAATATTTGTCGATCCCTGTTCCGGACAGTCGGTGACAGAAATGTTTCAATTTTTTTCACTTGCATTATTTATTTATTTTACTCACGATATTACTGGGTTTACGAATATTTAATACTATCTCATACCCGCGACTTTATACTTTGCTTAACAAATTTCTTTGTAATCAATATTATCTATTTACTTCCCCTTCTCCTGCATATACACACTACTCCGCTTATCCCACTTCGCTGAATACGTAATGCTTATAAAAATGATCTCTTAAAACTTTAATAATATTAAATAATGATATCGTAATTTTTTTTCTAGTTTTAATATATTTTTTGTATATATAAAGTACATATTATATGAAGTATGCGTATATATAATATATACAGGCAAAGTTTATAAGATAAGTTTTTTGTGGTAGAGCCACTCTGAAGCTACTACTGGTTTCAGCATGATTGGGTCGGCACCCTCTCACAGAAAACCGACGTGAAGTGACAGTGCTTGCATTGTTGCGTTTCGTTCGGTCAGTGAGAGCGCCGGAGACCCTTCTCCCCTTCCCCCCCTTACATAGGCTGGAAACGCACTTTCAACTCCCCTGGTATTGCTAGTGTCTATGGACGGCGGTGATCACTTACCATCAGGTGACCCGTCTGATCGTTTGCCTCCTATATAAAAAAAAAGACCTAAAAAAATAACTTATCCAGTAATTCTTGAGTAATGCGGATACAACGAAATACGTCTATAATTTTATTTATATAGAATAAAGAGAGTTTAAAAATTAACACAGTAAGAAAATAATAAAAGAAATAGGTTAGATTTTAAAAGTCGAATAACTTTTGTTCTCAATTGTCTTAGCACGCTACAGTTCAATCAATATGAAAAACACTCGAAAACGCCCTCTTGTTTATGCAGATATTATGTCACTCGCAATCCTCTTTCATAATAGGATGCCATTTACAGGACCGAGTTCTAGGTAAGCTTCGTATTAGAGGCCAGCATTTCGACTACCATATTTCGTGCAGTCTTTTGTGTAATAAAATCCATTAAACTATAATTATAAATATTAGATTTACACGAAGAACATGACTCTTTATAACATAGTTAGGTAAAAAGCAGTGTATATAGACCTGTATGACCTTATGTTCCTCAGATGTTGAAAAACAGGTTTCGAATATACAAATACCAGGACGTCCTAATTTAAAACAGGACGCGATATTGAATTGTATTGTTTTGTACTTTCTAATAGGAGTAAAAAGTAGCGTAAATTTAACTCACTGTAAGGCACTAGTGATACATGAATTTGAAACCAGGGCGATTTAAAAACACTAAGAGGTTATATAGGATACCCTGGATAGGATAAAACACCTCAAAAAACAGAACAAGTCTTAGAAAAACAGAAAAGTTGATAACCCTACCGTAATAGGGAAATTAAAAACAACATTACTCCAGGACAAGTCGAGACTTGACTAATTTATTTAACCCGCGCTCGCGGAGACAAAGTGCCCTCATTGTGCTCAACTGGGTGAAGCCCAATTATTTTCCACGTCCGTACTATATAATATTTGCGAAGGTCTTCATAAATTCTGCCGCCGACTTGGATAGCCACTCGAATTTTGCATACCCAATTAGTTTTGAACCAACTAAAACAGATAAAACAAACTTTAATAAAGTGTAGTACGAAAGGCTTAACACCTTGTATACATATAATAGGAAAGTAAAACGTGTCTGTACTATTTAGATTTTTGTAAAAAAAAATGTTGCCCGTGTAAGGAATAATATACATTTCAATCATTTTTACAAATGTCTGTCAAAATCAAAATCAAAAACACTTTATTCAATTTAGGCCTTATGAACGTCAAAACTACCACCGGTTCGGAAAATAACCCATTCATCGAGAAGAGCCGACAAGAAACTCGATCTGGTTTATCTTTTTAATAAGCATATATATTATTTAGAATATATTAGGCACATGTCACAAACGTTTTTTTTTCGAACTGACTACGCTATTGACCAAGCAAGGTCTTAACAGCTTCACCGGACTACTACTTAACAGCTTCACCGGACTACTGAGGCGAGCGCTTAAGGCACTCAGCCTTTTTTATTTTGACAACTAGCTCAAGGGTGCGCGGCACACCTCGGCTTTGGCTGTTGCCTGATACATGCAATTCGCGACCTATGTAAGCTAACCTAAGCTAAGCTAACTATTCATACATATATGAGTTGTTGAAACATATATGTGTACCAAGCATACATAACTCAACAACTCTTATATATATTTCGTATCGGATAATATTCTAAACTAGTCACAAACGTTTTTAATGGATGCACAAAGATAAGTCAACTCCAGACATCACCACCGTTCACATATTGATCCACTCTGTAATAGCCTTTTGACATCAAAACCCGCTTGACATGGCGCTTAAATTCGGAATCCGGCAAATCGGTAATATCCTTTGGGACTTTGTTGTAAAATCTAACACTATTTCCTAAAAAACAGTTACTGATTTTACTAAGAAGAAGTAGTCCAGTGAAGCTGTTACGACCTTGCTTAGTCAAAAGCGTAGTCAGTTCGAAAAAAAAAAAGTTTTACTAAGTCTAAAACATGGGATAGTCAGTTTGTCACAGTTTCTAGAGTAAGTCTAATCTAATTTTTCACAGTGACTGTCTGTCTATCTGTCTGTTTGTTTGAAAACGCATCACTGCTAAAGTACTGCGTTTATGATAAGGTTTAGTCTGGTATATAAAGAGCTTTTGCAATTTTAATGACGACGCGACTTAAGTATAAGAGAAAATTGGTTAGTAATTAGATTTCATACATTCAGATGGCTTTATCAGTCACGTCAAAGTATGTTTTGTACACCAGGTTCCATGCAGACGAAGTCGCGGGCACGGTTAGTCTATTATTTGAGATATATTAGTCTATTATATCTCAAACATGTCTATCGTAGGAGGTTGCAACGATTTCATGTGTTTTCATTACATTATACTCTTTTGTGAATTAAAAAATTTTACTTGAGTTTTTTAAGTGTTGTTAGTTAGATATATTTTATCATAAGTTTTATGAGGTCTTTCCGAACTCCCAACAAATTATATATTTCTTTTTTTTATTTCATAGGAGGCAAACGAACAGGCGGGTCACCTGATGTTAAGTGATCACCACCGTTCATAGACACTTGCAACATAAGGAAAGTCGCAAGTGCGTTGCCAGCCTGTATTTGGGGGAGAGAGAGGAGGGAGGGATAGGGAGGCGCTCTCACTGACGGACTGAAACGCAACAATGCAAGCAATGTTATTTCACGTCGGTGTTTCTGTGGGTCTGGTGTTAATACCACGGGCGAGCCGACCCATTCATGCTGAAACCAGTAATAGCTTCAGGGTGGCTCTACCACCTACAAACCCTACAGTGAACATTAGTCTGTTAATTACCAAGTTGTCTTTTTGACTTGGGTATCATTAAAATAGTTTATAGCTAAAAGCATTTGAGAAAAACATGACGATACTTGTCCCATTCATTTAATATAGGGTACTTTTCATTTTTTTTTTCATTAATTTTTATCTTGTGAATTTTATTGAATAACTTAACAAATATTATTAATTCCCTAACTATTACGATTCCTTGGGATGGAGAAATTTTGATTTTGAGCGTCAAAAATTTAATATATATAGCCTTCCGGATCGGACGAGGAGTTTAGGCGCTTACTGCGCGGTTTGCGGTGCGTGACGGTGGTGAAGCCATCGTCCGCAGGAGGGTCTTGCTCCGCAGGAGGGTCTTGCTCCATATCGGAGCCTGAGTCGGAATCACTATCATGATCGGACAGGGTGTAGTACGAAAGACTTAATGTCTCTATACATATAATAAGAAAGTAAAACGTGTCTGTACTTTTTAGATTTTTGTAAAAAAAATTGTTGTCCGTGTAATTATAAAAATAAATGAGGCTTGGCAAACATTGGGGCGAGGACAATAGTTAGGCCATTAGGTTCGGTCATTTGAACGGTGCTGCGGTATCGAGTTGAGAGATGATGGGGTAGGAATATATAACCTGTGCTTTTGAGGGTTCGATAGCTTTGTGATTTTATAGTGATATAATATTAGAAAATCTGTCTTATATAATAATACATGAAGCCAAAAGTTTGTACCTAAGCTAAGCTAACTATTCATACATATATGAGTTGTTGAAACATATATGTGTACCAAGCATACATAACTCAACAACTCTTATATATATTTCGTATCGGATAATATTCTAAACTAGTCACAAACGTTTTTAATGGATGCACAAAGATAAGTCAACTCCAGACATCACCACCGTTCACATATTGATCCACTCTGTAATAGCCTTTTGACATCAAAACCCGCTTGACATGGCGCTTAAATTCGGAATCCGGCAAATCGGTAATATCCTTTGGGACTTTGTTGTAAAATCTAACACTATTTCCTAAAAAACAGTTACTGATTTTACTAAGAAGAAGTAGTCCAGTGAAGCTGTTACGACCTTGCTTAGTCAAAAGCGTAGTCAGTTCGAAAAAAAAAAAGTTTTACTAAGTCTAAAACATGGGATAGTCAGTTTGTCACAGTTTCTAGAGTAAGTCTAATCTAATTTTTCACAGTGACTGTCTGTCTATCTGTCTGTTTGTTTGAACACGCATCACTGCTAAAGTACTGCGTTTATGATAAGGTTTAGTCTGGTATATAAAGAGCTTTTGCAATTTTAATGACGACGCGACTTAAGTATAAGAGAAAATTGGTTAGTAATTAGATTTCATACATTCAGATGGCTTTATCAGTCACGTCAAAGTATGTTTTGTACACCAGGTTCCATGCAGACGAAGTCGCGGGCACGGTTAGTCTATTATTTGAGATATATTAGTCTATTATATCTCAAACATGTCTATCGTAGGAGGTTGCAACGATTTCATGTGTTTTCATTACATTATACTCTTTTGTGAATTAAAAAATTTTACTTGAGTTTTTTAAGTGTTGTTAGTTAGATATATTTTATCATAAGTTTTATGAGGTCTTTCCGAACTCCCAACAAATTATATATTTCTTTTTTTTATTTCATAGGAGGCAAACGAACAGGCGGGTCACCTGATGTTAAGTGATCACCACCGTTCATAGACACTTGCAACATAAGGAAAGTCGCAAGTGCGTTGCCAGCCTGTATTTGGGGGAGAGAGAGGAGGGAGGGATAGGGAGGCGCTCTCACTGACGGACTGAAACGCAACAATGCAAGCAATGTTATTTCACGTCGGTGTTTCTGTGGGTCTGGTGTTAATACCACGGGCGAGCCGACCCATTCATGCTGAAACCAGTAATAGCTTCAGGGTGGCTCTACCACCTACAAACCCTACAGTGAACATTAGTCTGTTAATTACCAAGTTGTCTTTTTGACTTGGGTATCATTAAAATAGTTTATAGCTAAAAGCATTTGAGAAAAACATGACGATACTTGTCCCATTCATTTAATATAGGGTACTTTTCATTTTTTTTTTCATTAATTTTTATCTTGTGAATTTTATTGAATAACTTAACAAATATTATTAATTCCCTAACTATTACGATTCCTTGGGATGGAGAAATTTTGATTTTGAGCGTCAAAAATTTAATATATATATTATGATAAGATCAAAGTTTATTTTTACAATAAAAAAAAAACATTTTTTTTTACATTTTGATTATTATAACTATTATTCAAATAAAATAAAGATAGAATAAAGATTAGAAAAATAATATTAGAAAGTCCAAAAACTAAATTCCGTTATGTAATTATAGCAAAACTGGGCTGACCGTCTCAGGAAAACTGCGTGATATAATCACAGCGTTATTATTTAAAAAAAGAAACAAATTTACTAATTCTAAATCTCCCCGTATCTCATCCAGTTGACTGTGACATAAAAAAAATTACAGACGCATTTAAATTTCGAACGCGGTCACGACACATCAATTCTGGCCATCACAGTCAATGTCCGCAGACAGATAAAAAATGTTTTTTTTTTCGTTAAAAATCCTATAGAGTTATAAAAATAAATGAGGCTTCGCAAACATTGGGGCGAGGACAATAGTTAGGCCATTAGGTTCGGTCATTTGAACGGTGCTGCGGTATCGAGTTGAGAGATGATGGGGTAGGAATATATAACCTGTGCTTTTGAGGGTTCGATAGCTTTGTGATTTTATAGTGATATAATATTAGAAAATCTGTCTTATATAATAATACATGAAGCCAAAAGTTTGTACCCCTTTTTCAGCGAATTGCGCGAACGGATGAACGTGAAATTTAGCATAGTTAAAGTTTATATGGAGAAGAAGTGCAGAGAGCTACTTGTTTTTTTTATAAAATGTATTACAAGTATATTAAATTAATTAAACACAACAAAAACACAACATAAATATCTTTTGACTTTTATAATTTGACATCGGTCATTTTACTCTTATGTTCCAGTTACCATTTCAATTTTTTTAACATGACAGACGTTGCATGCCCTACATGCTCTTGCAAATCAACTGGTGAAATTGTAGGTTTATTGTATAATAATATAATATATAAATTCATAATATACATTAATAATTAATTGATAAATATAATTTATCTTTAGTAAATTTGTGGAACCTTTGATTATAAAAGTATACCCTTTAACAAAAGAACCCTAATAATGTTAAAACTTTAAAAAATCAATGAACTATGGTCGAATGTCGACCACTGGGCGCCTACTAGTACATATAAATAAGTATCTAATATTTTTCAGGACTAATCTTTGAACCACCAGAAACAATTTAGATGATATTTTGACTGACATTAAGAAAAAAATTAAATTATATAAGCTAAACTTTTCAATAGAAGCTAAAGAGTACAGATAAAGTTAAACCTAAGTATCTTGAAATCGGTAAAAGAGTTACCTGTAAGGGTTATTTAGTCATTCTTATCTTTACTAATATTATAAATGAGAATTTGAGTGGTTTGTTACGCTTTCACGCAGATAGAAAAGGGTAGCTAGAGCAGAGATAAATTAAATTTACATTAACGCGAGCGAAGCCTCGAGTAAAAGCTAGTTAAGAAATAAAAGAAAACTCAAAATGTGCCAAATAAAACACACACCTGTAATTTCTCAATTCAGTAGTTGAACTTACTACCACTGTGCCATAAAGGCTTTATTATTTACGTGTTTGTAAATAAATGATTGTGACTTAATCAGACTCAATGTTATCACACCTATTTGTCGTAGGAAAATGTTTATATAGTATTCGTCCTAACCAATATTATAATTGCAAACGTGTGTTTATTTGTTTGCCTGTTACTGTTTCACGCCTTACGTACTCAACCAATCATGTTGAGTAAACTAGTTGACGCTGCCGTACATAAATTTCTATAGAATTCAAGCAATCGTAACGAACATCTACACAGTTTTTTTTTAAATGTAGCTCGGCAAAATGACTGCACTTTGCCTGTTGGTAAGCACATTACAATCCAAAAACAATGGCGACCACCGAGTGACACACTATCCATCGCCGGTCGCCGTTGTCATGCTGGCCTGCGAAAAGCTGGATATGCACAGGCTGATCCCAAAACGTGACCCGCAGTAGCGAATCACGGGCTTTTTCGCAATATACATGTGGTTGCGACCCAGTCAGGCTGTAAAACCCTACCACACCGCTATCGCCATTGCCTCGTTCGTTATTCAGCATCGTGCTTGAGTTGGCTTGAGTGTCTAAAGTCTTCGATGTTATTCGATACCCCTTACACCCCCAAATATTATAATATAAGTCAAATACTTAGTACAACAATTAATAATCGAAACAAATACCTACATATACTTATCATTAAGTAATCTAATTCGTATCAAGAGATAAATTAAACAGATGCATAATAATAAAGATAAAATTTGACAACACCAATCGAATTATAAATAAGAATAAATGTTCGTACAATTTTGTGGAGCTTCGTCGCCCTCAACGAATAACGGAATAAGACTCAAAATCGTTTTTATTTCGTGTAACGTTTATTTTGGTAACCGTGCAAAAAGTCCAGAGACCTATTAAAAAGAATTACATCGTTCCTGTATCGTTACATTAATTTTAACGATTAAACCCCGCAAAACATTATTTGCCACTTGTAAATGGGGGACCGAGAAAGCCTATTCAAATGTGGTCGTCGTAAAAAAATATATGTCGACGAAAAATTTCACTTTCAAGCAATAAAGGGAAGTGGGATTGCAATTCTTTCGCTCGAATTGTAATTTTAGCGTTCAATTTGACGTTTGGATAGGCTTTTTTCGCTGCAAAAATTATGACACACAATATGTTTTTGTTAATTTCGAACTCTTGTTGTATAATTTTTGGATAATTCCAATATTTTCATTTATAATGATAAAAGTTGTGTATTTATTTTATTACAATTTGTATGTTTAATATATTCAGGTGCTTAGAGCTTACCTCAAAAGATATTAATGTTAACGGGAACTTCCACAGTTTTTCATAAGTATTTTTATTATATAGATTCTCGTACATTCCTTAAATAAAGTTTGAATTAATTTCTACGTTATAAAATCGTTCCAAAAATGTATCGTCAAATACTAGAATTAAAATGTGTAATAATGTAACTTCATTTAATTTAATTTAGTTATTAATCAATTATTATTTTTATGGTGGTAGAGCCACGCTGAAACTATTACTGGTTTCAGCATGAATGGGTCGGCTCGTCCGGGGTAGTACCACCCTCTCATAGAAAACCGACGTGAAGTAACAGTGCCTGCATTGTTAAACATATTTTGTTTAAAACAGTACAAAATGTATAAATATTTATAGATACATATAAAAATAATAAAAAATACTTATGAGTCATCGTTCTTTAGAAAAACTAATGACTGAAGTTAATGCATGGCTTATTTTAATGTTTTGTGTCGATAACAATGGACGTGGGAAATCGTCTATTCTAACTGTTCAGAGAAAGCAAGAAATGGTCGATTATATGCAGGAGTGTTACTGAGTTGTTAAATTTACTAACTTGTAATGAATTAATATATATGTATTATAATATATTAGTAATATTTCATTCATATACATCCCCGTGTAGTAAAAAAAGAAACGGCTCTGATCCATTATAGAACTTAATACATAAATATTTTATTTATACTCCCAATCGACCACGACTCAAGTTTCATATGTATTTACCATAATCTATTTTTATATTATGGATTACCCGTTACTCGTGACCTTGTTCAGGTTAAACTATAAAACATAACTTAGTAGAAAATAAATACATCTTTGGCTATCCTATCGACGCCGCTACGAGTTATTGTAAAACTGGGATCCTTCAATCCCAACGTAAAGAGATACTTACGCAGGTAGCAGGTGACAGCGGAGACCGGCGATGGATAGCATGTATCTCGGTGGTTGCCATTGTTTTTGGATTGTACTGTGCTTACCATCAGGTACAGTACAGTTTTTTTGCCGAGCTACAATAAAATACAAACAAATAGCATTAAAAAAATTCTATGCAAGAAACTATTAACAACTTTTATGATGATTGATCAAATAGTAATAGTATGTATTAATCTCATATACATATATGAACATCTACTTATGTAGATAGATGATTAGTAATAAAAATTTATGTATCTACATTGATATATAAAAACCTGAGATGCACAGTCTCCAACAAAAATAAAGCTCAAAACCGTCCCCAAAAATTCACCGCGATGCCTATGATAGTAACTGTAGTTATAGTTATACTATAAACTTATGTTTTTGTAAATTCAACCTTACGCGAATTATTTAAAGTTGTTTTCAAAAAGTCCAAAGACGTGAGTGACGAGAGACTATTTAAAATGAGCTCAGAATTCTCAATTGTGCACTCATTTTATGCGGACGGGCTTGAGACGTTGACTTTTTTTTTTTTTTTTCTCGAACTGTCTATGCTATTGACCTGGCAAGGTCTTAACAGCTTCACCGGACTACTAAGGCGAGCGCTTAAGGCACTCAGCCGATTTTTGTTTTGGCAACCAGCGTAAAGGGTGCACGGCACACCTCAGCTTGGCTGTTGCCTGTTCATGCAATTCGCGACCTATCAAAGCTAACCTAAGTTAAAGCTAAACTATTCATACCAATAAGAGTTGCTGAAACATATATGTGTACCAAGCATACATATCTCAACAACTCCTATGTGTATTTTGTATCGGAAAAGATTCTAAACTATTGTTCCCTCGGTAGGGAGCCCTTGAGTGCGCTGCTCGCGCGATACAGTGACACACCCATACATCACTGCAACAACATTACACAGCACACCTCCACACACGTGCACGCTCACACGCTTACACATAAAGTGGATGGGTTTTTCTTTTCTTTCCCGTATCGAACTGTAATAGTTTAGAATCTTTTCCGATACAAAATACACATAGGAGTTGTTGAGATATGTATGCTTGGTACACATATATGTTTCAACAACTCTTATACGTATGAATAGTTTAGCTTAACTTAGGTTAGCTCAGATAGGTCGCGAATTGTATGAACAGGCAACAGCCAAGCCGAGGTGTGCCGTGCACCCTTGAGCTGGTTGCCAAAACAAAAATCGGCTGAGTGCCTTAAGCGCTCGCCTCAGTAGTCCGGTGAAGCTGTTAAGACCTTGC